>CM046065.1:10707340-10953483 GCA_025215515.1 Schistosoma japonicum | reverse complement strand
ATTATACAAAAGCTATATGTTGCAAACGGTTAGAAATTTTTAATTCTAAATAATGGAAACAAGTAGGTTACTGTAACACTCTGATCAAGTATGGATTCTAAAATTCACTGATATTTGATATTTTGGATTGATCACAATTGACCAATCAAGCTATTTTATATATCAACAAACAATTTGTAAATTATGATAATGTTGGCTAAAATATGATATAGTGAACTGTCTATAGTTTATTCCTACTTTCAAATGTAATGCGGGTTGAAGTTATGCAATAAACATTCTTTAGTGTGTCCACAATTTTGACGAAATGGATGGTGGATTATGTATACCCTGTGCCGAGTACTGATCTGTTACTTAATAATATATTCAGTTTAAATGAAATCCCTCTGCTGTAATCAGTGGCTATACTAACCATCAACAATGGTATAACTCTGTCTTTAGACACCTAATGTATAAATCAATAATTATTAGTATTTTGCATGATGAATGCAAAATATACATAATAACTGTTTAGTAAATGTTAGATTTCTATAGTATTAGTTTCCTATGACTTGTCGGATTTGAAATAAAACATAGCACCCTAGTTGGAATTTATAACAATGTGACTGCTGCGTCATTGCCACGTGACTAACCTTCAAGGAACTGTATGAAGTGAAACTTTACCTCAGTTTTATACTGTCCCTGCCTGTGCTATATAAAATGATGCGAATAATCATGTAAAAGTGTGAAAAAGAGGTTGTGTCATACGCCTAATATGGCAAATATGTAATGCTACCTATAAAGAAACTTTTTCTACACTGGGCATTCCACCATTAACTTATTTCTGTACACGCTATCAATCCACACACTCATGACAGCTATAAGCTTGCTGAATATGTTATTATGGAATGCATATAATAAACAATGTTATACAGTTTAACAATTTCATTATTATTTTCACTTGGATTTTTATTGGGACAAAGAATCAGGATATTTAAAAGATCGCATAAAATATGCATAAAAATCAATCAGCAACTTGCTCTTGGCTTATAGGCTGTAACGAATTTTTCCTTAAACTGCATACCGCAGACAAGCGTTTCGGTTGTTTCGATGAAAATATTTTGCTTTACATAAAATGTGTAAATTTCCTTAAATAGACTAAAATCTGATAAGTAAACTAGGTGGACGTGACATATAAAACCGAGTTAATCAGAACCAAGATAGTAATATTAGGAGTCCCAGTTTAAATTAGGATTCAGTGTTAGGAGTACTATATAGGATCAGGGCTTAAGTTTAAAAATAAAATCTATAATAATAAACAATAATGTTAAATTCAGAAGTACAATTAGGACTTAAGGCTTGAAATAGCTTTTGATATAGGTTAATATTAGAAGTAGAATTTAATATTTCCAGATAGAATGGTGATTTTACGTGAAGAGTATGGTTTGGTGTAGGAATTTGTTGTACGTTTGAGATTTCATGTTAGGATCACAGTTATAACCCTGTTTATGTAGGAATAATATAATTACGAATGGCTGTATTGTTATCTAAGAATTGGCATTGCACCGTTAGTGAAATAAGACTCCACGGAAGCATTCAGCAGTACGAGATTTATAGTGTGAACCTTATGTATTTATGTGCTTACCGGTTGAAACTGTAGGTTTAATATTATCAATCGGATAGTAATCTTTGCCTTTACGTGGAAAAAGACATTTTGTAATGCGTCTTTGCTTAAAATTCTTTGAAGAATGGCCCATAACTAAACTCAGAGTTACTTATTAACTATGTATCCCCCACTCCTATAATATTATTATTTTCTCCCCGTTAAGATATTCACCGAAATACTGTTATCTTATTGGCTAAAAGTGGCCAAAGGATTCAAAAGCTAATTGGCTCATTCAGAGCAGACGACTTAAGTATCGAGATGTTTCGTTACATATACCAACCTTTAACTGTGTTCCAAATTATTAACTAGCAATCTATAACTCAGTGATCATATTAGTAAACGGTTGTGTATTCTGTACAGATTTTCAAAAACAAGCTGTCAGTATTAGTGTTAGCAATAAGTGGATTAAGAATATTGTGCTATGAAACATTGAACTGTAAACTGAGCACGGTTAAAATGTGTAATATGTGACTGTATAAGATCATTTTGGAATGATGTAGGGAATTTTGTTGTAAGGTTGCAACAATCAACAAAACGCATGTAATTTTTAGGTTGAATTGTGAACACAACACAGGTATTCTAACTTTGGATTTTTAACATTCTGCAAATCTTGATTAGGTATATGGCTGGTAATCGGAACGTAGGATGCACTTTCGTCCTATTTGAGACTTGTCAGCCGGATGTGCCTGATGACAAAATTGTTGACAACAATGGTCCATTTAATTGTTTCCTGCTATTGAACAATATTGTCTACCATATTTTCCTGAAGTCTGTAAATACGTATATGAAACAGTACAACACTGAGACAAAATTATAAGTTATATATATCATGGTTGATGAAGATCTATGACCACTGATCTGGAAGACAGATGGTAGATATTATTAGCACTTTATAATCATTTATTTCTGATCATCTATAATCATTGGATCTTCGTCATTGATTTGAAAATCTCCATATAATATATAAAAGTCGGGAATGTTGATGAGCGGAAAAATTGTTTTGCATAAAGTCTTCCTTAGACTATAAATTTATAATCCCATAAATGTCATTTACAATTAGACAATACCACAGAATATGTACGTGAGCATTTTGATTGAGAATGTCAAAGCTGTGAATTAAAATTAGTAAATCACACATTGATTAAGTCTTTGAATGCTAAACATTATTGTAGACAACAAAGATAGATAATGTTGTTGAAAACATAAACATCATTTAATATAGCAAGATTAAAAGAAAATGTCATACTACATTGTGACTATTAATAAAAAATTAGAGTGATATTTTAAATGATGATAATGGTAATAATCATAATATAATTAGCGATGTTTCGTTGATTGTAATCGCTTCAGGTTAAGGTCGATCAAGTAATATACTGAAAACCAAATAGTACTGAAGATCTACTTCGTTTCAACACATGAACTCCCCCCCTCACATTGTACACCCCCCTGGTTCAATAGGGAAATAAGGCTGTTGATATTGGTTTTTATTATTAGGAATATTAACGTCATCTATGAAGAGAGGAAAAATGTAAGAGTGAGGATGAATGGAAAAAGCTTAGGGATTTGACCCTAGAGATGGCCAAGATAATGAAATAAGTTAAATGTATTTTTTGTGTTGGAATAATTTGGTTGTTTTGAATTATGCCACATAGCCTTAGCTTTGTAGAGCAGAAATTATCTTATATCTCTAAGCAAATTATGATGGACTTTGTATTTAAATGAAAATAGTTCTTCCATCTTGATACTGTGGCTATAATCAAACAAATGATCAGGAACAGTGGTCGTAGTTAAATTCGGTTACACCTTTGAATAATACGTTTATGCGATCTTATGGAAAAAGGACCTTTGAATACGGATTATGTAACTGGCTTTTATAAAATTATTTAGAGTGATGAATATACATGTATGAGCTTATCGTTGATATCTTATCATTGATTTGGGGGTGTTAGTTTGTGAACTGGTTGAAAAAATGTTGTTAAACTTAATTAGATTCATCAATAAGTACATACTGGAACGTAAAACGAATACTCAAATAGACATTAAGGAAATAACATTTTCTACGACTAGACATTGTCGGCAATAAAGTAAGTGATATCATAACATGGTGATTAAGAACAAATTACTATTATCACTGTAAAGTGTAGTATCACTCTTTTGACTAAACCACCATTAACGCCTAAAATCACATACGGAGAGAATAGCTATGTGTAGTTATCACTATATGGTAGAATTCATCAAAAACAATTGTTTACTATAACATTCATGATTTTTAAATTGTTTATCATACATTAACTGAATTCGTTAAGAAATCTTTCCATCATGAGATTTCATGATTGTTTTGTATAGTAATTAGCACTACATTATAAGTAACCATTTTACAATTGGTCATTTCTCATCTAATTACGAAATAGACAGAGAAAATAATTTTATAAGTTAGAAATCGTAACTACTTTACATATATGCATAATATACTTTCATCTACTGGATACTAATTCGACTGAGAGACAGAGATACTAATTCTAAGACTAAAATTAACAGAATTCCAACAAAATAAAAATAAATCAAGTATTCCATGGTTCTAACATTTTATACTGATTCATTTGATTCAATTGTCACATTCATACATTCTGCCTATTAGCACTAGTACACAATAATAATCATTTAAAATTTATTGAGTATACGTTAATTACTCGTTATTAAACAGGAGAACACTACAAACATCATATACAAGTGTATGTAAATATACATTGAACAAAAGAGTTATATAACTAAATTACACCTTTTCTAACCGAAGTAATATTGTTGAGAGATCAGTCTATACAATTCTGTGAAATACACATAAAATATTAAACTGTATTTATACATAATCAATTCATTGTAATTTAGATTATTCAGTATCATATGAAATGTAGATTTCACATTAAATGATTTTTACTGAACAGACTACATATATTTGCTTTTATAAATTCATAAATGCAATTTTGTATAAACATGAGTCATATAGCTTAAACGTTATCAATAATAATACTTTTGTCAATCTACATAACATAACATGTTCTTCCACGATGTTGGTTACCAGAATGTGATAACCACCCTCAAACTTCAAACAGTTAAAATTTTCTTAACTTTAAAAAGGATGATAAAAACTATATGTAGTCTGATGTCAAAAAGTAGATTTATCTTTGTATTTAACATTTGTAACAGTTCTATTGAATTAAATGTTCTTGATCTTTAAAGAGACATTTTAGAAACTATAGATAAAGTTTATGTGTTTATTTATATTTTGTTTTTGAAGATGATGAAACATGATGTATGTCATTCTATATATACAACATAGCATAAGCAGATTAGTTAATATATTGTCGATAGATATAGAATAGAAAGTGTCATTTAAAAATTAGGAGTAGATAATAGTTATTTAAGTTGTTATAAAACGGTCCCAGAGGTTTCAGCAAAGCTGTAAGACTGGGAGAAACACAAGATAAAAGTTGACAAGACTTAATGAAAGGTCGGACAAGCAATTGGATAACACGCTGTAACAGGTAAATCTTTTGACAATGTTGTGTAGCTCTACACTTTAAATACATCTTCACAATATTTTACATACTTCTTCCCATAACCCCCTGTGATTCAACAACAACATTTCGATTCATTGGGTTAGTTTCAGTTTCACTGTGATTATAACAGGAGACTGTATTGTCTAATGTTAGTCCTGTTGATAGAAGTCTCTCAGTATGTCAGCAGATGGGTGTGCAATTACATGTGTGGTGAAGAGTTGCACTTGTTGATTATTCTCACTATAGTCTATCTATGAGCCTGAAGTTTGACTCGAAATGATGTTTCTAATACTAAAAGTTTAATTTTTATTGAAAATCCTAATTTTTGTCCTATTTTTTTATTCTAGATATGGTATGTTGTAATTGGCATGCAAATTTTTGCGAAATGTGCCGCAATTTTGACCCCACTACTGAGTTCTTGACGTTAATACGGAGTGATGTTATATGTTATTGACTGTCATTAAAAAGCATACCAAATAAGCACCTTAATCGTCTACAAGCTCTTCACTTGAACATTACCTAGAGCTTATGAAGAAGTTATCAAAATTGATTATTTTAAGTGGTGTTCGCTATAGAAGTCCGTTCTCTCCATTTTTATTTAACTTTGTCATAGACACGCTTTCAGAGTAAACGTTTTCGTTGTCTGACTTTATGGGGGTGGGGGTGAACATGTTGATTTAGAATTTCCAGATAACATCGTTCTATTGGGTAAATAGTGCAGCACGTAAGATGGCGAATCGATTTATGGAGTAGTGAATCTTCATCAGTTGAGGTGGTTAGAATATGTGTTGCTTACGCCTAACCACCACTTCATCGACGAGCAATGCTGCCTAGTGTAGGGGTAGTCTGAGGTGGCCAAAGCAAAACAGTATCAGTCCATGAAACCATTGATAATTGGACTGAGCCATGTTGATAGGTGCAGACTATCTAATTGGGGTCCGCATGATTATAGTAACCAGTAGTTAAAGACTCAGAGTAACATGCCTCAAAATCGTTCACAATAGGGCAGGTTCAACCATTCTCTGCCATCCTCCAAATTCCAAGTTTCCGAATTCATCGTAATTTTTTTTTGTTTTCATTTTCCTCAATGATTTACATTTTCTTGAATTTTTTCTTCGTTCCATAATTCTTTACGTCAACACTAATACGGCTAATACTATTAATACCTCCAACACTCTGCGATTCGACCTGAAAATTTCATTTTTTTATGTTAACTAGGGTGTGGTAACATGAACATATGTAGGTACGTACCAAGTTCTACTTTGTAATTGAGTGACTGGCTAACTAAAAATAGTGTACCTCATGTTGGTTAGTTGGAAAAATTGTTGAGCTCATTTAAGCCATCTGTTTACTCGTTCATGCACTTTGCCTTAGACCTAGGTAGTCTGGCTCTACTAAGATGGCTCAAACCAACGGTTCGTCATAAATTAACTAATTACTTATACGTAATTGAATGTAATAAACCAAAGGAGAATAGCTTACAATTCCTACAGTTAACTTGCCAAAAAAATTAAACTCTTACTAATAACGTCGAAATTTGTTAATAGAGTTAATGGAGTGGATTAGTGAAACTCTTTTCTTGGTGATATTTGTTACATACAACGATTGTACTTTTCTAAATTTACTACTTTTACTGCATATTACTTATTTTGAAGTCATAAATTATTATGTAGTTAAAATATTTTCAGTCAATAATCATGTAACTTTCGATCATAATTAAATTATAACATCCTCTTACTACTGGCTAGCTTCTAGAGGTAATTATCAGAGTTCTAGTGAGATGTGACCGGTGGAATTCAGTCATGTCAAGTATGAGGCAATTACCCACTGACAACAATGAATGAAGTCACGTAAATATATCGTGAACTGACTGAACTAGAAATACCAACCGCTGGAGGCCGAGTCATTAGTCTTATGGCTAAACGCTTACCTCCAAATCACAAGATCATAGACTAAACTCACGTATAGGATAGTCAGTTGAGCCTTCCCTAAGAGTCCCCTACTAAGGTGAAAAATTTGTCAATCGATTCCTAGTTTTTACTGAATGCCTAACTCAGACTAATTTGACATATTAAATTCAAAATGAATTACTGAATTACTTAGAAACATGATGTATAAACAAACTCCACATCACTGATTATTTAATACGTCATTTTTAATTTTTAAAAAAATTATAACTTTCTGTTGTAAATGACTTCATTGTAAACTTGTAACACGATTGGTTAACGTAATAGTGTCACGTGATTAATCAACTAAATATATAATTAAATGTAAATGTAAAATATTACACTTTTAATAGTATGAGTGAGGAGATGCGAAGAAATTTTGTTTTAATATTATTAACTTTATTAATATATTTTAAAACAATCTTATCTTCTGGTCGTATACTCAATGAGATTAATCCTAAAGTATTGCTTATTTCTTTGGATGGATTTCGTTATGATTACATTGCTGAAGCTAAAGCAAGAAATATCAATATTTCAGCATTTGAAAAAATAAAAAATCGTGGAATTTATATAGAAAGTATTGATAATGAATTTCCAACATTAACATTTCCATCACATTTTTCCATGGTAACTGGGTTACATCCTGAAAATCATGGAATAGTTGACAATATATTTTTTGATTTTAAACTTAATGCAACTTTTATTTCAAAAAATCAATCAGGTGCATCTGATTCTAGATTTTATGATGTTGGCGCTGAACCAATTTGGGTAACAAATCAACTTCAAGGTTATAAAAGTGGAGTTGCATTTTGGATTGGAAGTGAAGCCAGAATAAAAGGCATACGACCAACACATTATCTGGCACCATACAACCAAAATTTTACGTTTAATCATCGTGTTGATATTTTGATGGAATGGTTTGATCATAAAAATATTAACCTAGGTTTAATGTATTATCATCAACCTGACAGAGCAGGACACATTTATGGAGCAGGAAGCGATGAGGTATTTAAAGCTATTGAGGAAGTAAATGATGGACTCGAATACCTTCTAGCATCAATTAACAAACGACCGTGGCTTAAATGCTGTCTCAATCTGATTGTATCAAGTGATCATGGAATGACAAATATTAGTTCTGACAGAGTGATATATCTCCACGACTACATAGAAGTGAATGAATACATAGCTGCTCCTAAGAATTCAGGGGAAATTTGGACGCTTTGGCCAACCTCAGGTAAGTCGATTTAATAAATGCTGTCTAAATTCTAGAATCAACTGTATTGTCACTATATACTAAATTAAAGGACAAACATCCTCGGTTAAATGTTTTTTTGAAGAATAAAATGCCTACACGCTTATTTTACGACTCCAGTAGTCGAATCGGTCCTATTGTTATATATGCAGATCTTGGATGGACAATTATTATTGACAGAACTTATGGTATAACATTAAGTAAGTGTATCTTTTCTGTAAATTTTTTCTAGTTCATCACTTTCTATCCGTAACAGTGAGTGATATGACTTACTATTTACTATATTTTGATTATGCAGTAAGATGAAGTTTATCAGAACTATGTGATATATTTGCACAATATATCTTGAACAATCTGATCACCCATAAACTTGTTAAGACATTCATATACGAAAAACAATGGTCAACGCGACAATAGGAATATAAGACACATACCTTAATTACTTCTGAAACAAATGACCTCGAGTGACAGAATAGATGTACAGGACAAACAACTAACATCTTTTACCGCTAAACACCTCATTGAGATAGGCCACAAAGTTGCCATCAAGTCAGCCTTTATGGTGTCGTACAAGAATTGTTTGGGGCGTATACTATGGATTATGGAAACGTTAGCTATACGAAAGTTCAATCCTCTTAATGTGTGAAAAAATAATTTACACTTACATTAAACTTAACCTGGCACTATTGACTAAAACTAGTCATTCTTTGTTGCTATATGTGCATTCTGAGCAAATCGCCTCTACTTAGCAATAAATCAGGAGGATTGTTTAAATTGGATTGTGACTGGCAAGTGAAATCTAAAACATACGTTTCGTCCTATTTTAGACTTAATCCTTTTACAGTGTTTAGAATTAAATAGTTTTGCTTTAATACTTACTAAGACATATCTCTTATTACATCACTGCACATAGTTAATGTTGACTTCAACAACGTGAAAAATCCCATTAGACCATTTAATGAAAAGAAACAGTTGATCGAAAAAGCTTCTTTTCAACTATATCTTCATTAAGACTCTACACTAATATACATGGATATAATTTACAATAATGATTAAATCGATACAAATCAAGTGATTGTGGTAAATCAGATTATAATATAACAAGTAGGAATGTGTCCATGAAGTTAATTGGAAAGGTTTTAACAAAAGCCAAGGTGAACAAAATGACTATTAATCAAAGCTCATAATTCATTGGTGATTTAATAAAGATATGTCGATATCAGATTGACTGATTACATAATATCAAATAAATGAATAGACAAATTGTTTGAATAAAGAAATGAATATTAACATTAGATCGTTAAGAGTAATAAGAATGGACTACAAACACAAAAGAGAAGGACAAATTTCAAATGTACCAAAATGTCCACAATAAATTGTCAGCAGAGGAGAGGGGGGGGTGCATTTTAATGATTCAAATATAAGTTGATAATACAGTAGGAATAATATTCTAATAATAGTTACGTAAGAATAAGGAAACGACTATTAAGACGGTATAAGCTTAGAAAGACAAAAAATTTTGAAAAGATTAAGAAAAATTAAAAAACACCAGTGGCAATAAACCAATATTAATTTGTGTCGAATTCAATCAACTAAACTCAATACCTATCTACATAAAACCACTTCAATTGATAAAACGCTAAACAAAGTTGTGTTTTTAATCCCTCTTTGCTGTGGCCTTAGTTAAGGGTTAAGATAGAGTGAAGGGTTGTACAAACTTTCTGTGAATACACAGATCAGGTTTGTGGTATGGATGACAATAGCTGCAGCCGTATTCAAAAGGTAGGCTTGCAAAGCAAGTAAAGTGGTTGATGAAACTCGGTAAGTAATTCTGAAAGATGTATTTAGGTCGACTTGATGTTATATATCAGTCAAGTGAGCCAGAATGAAACTTTTAAGTTGTTTAACTTGTCCTTTACTTAATCAAAACAGATGATGTTTCGCAACACGGTGATTGAGCTACCGAATTATACGCTCTAGATAACTGGCTGCACAGGAGAAGCTAAATTGGTGAATACATATAGAGGTGGTGAATTTGCACAGTTTGTATCTCTATAGGGTATAAATGAAGGGCCGATTGCAAAATATAACTTTTAATTTGGCCGTTTTGGAGTATTTTCATAGCCTCCGAGTTAGTATCTTGCTGGTGATGTCATTTTCAAACAATACTCTTAAAATTGATGTATTTTTCTGGGTAGACTAATTTCGAGTTTCGTTTTACCTGGTTGTTTGTTTAGAAGTGAATTTGATTAGAAAACTGTTATTGCTACGTAGATTACGAATATTGATTAACGCCTCTTCAGTTTCATCATGGGAGAAATTTAATTGAGCACGATATATGTAGATAAGTACTAAGTGTCTTTTTGTATCTAATTGCTACAGAGCTGAAGAAATAGGTATTTAGTTTACCTAACAGTTTACGTATATATCTGTCCTTAACCATCTACTCTTATAGATGACCGGATATCTAGGAACAAGGTATTATTATCTCTCTCTTTATCTAAGGTAAAACTAATAGATGGATGGACGTTATTGAAAATACTGAGTAAACTATTCTTTTCCTCTTTGTTATTTAGTATTACGAAAGTATCACTTATTTGAACGGCAGTAGATAAACAGTTGGTTTAGTACATCTTGGAGAAGACCGTTTCTAATTTTGAAGGAAAATGTCTACAAAGAACCAATCTAATGGTGATCCTATTAGTGCCACGTTCGATTGTTTATGGTACTTATTACTGAATTGAAAATGATTTAACGTAATCTAGTAAAATTATTGTCAAGATTGATGACAGATGATCAGCACAATCAAACCACCTTATATATAATTTTACTAAAGAAGACAAAACGATTTATTCTAGATTACGAACATTTCAAGTGATTAAACTGTACTGATTAATCGTAGTTCGTTACATATACACAGTCTCGAAGGTGGATAGCTGTAAGCCAGTTTTAGAAATGGCAATATTGAAGTTTATACAACTACTTTTAAGTATACTGTTTCTGGTGATCATATGAAATGACATCATATTCGTTTGATTTTATACCATGACAGTTTATTAGACAGAAGGTAAGGGATATATCATTACTATTAATCTCTGCATTTTATAAATCAATAAATGCAATTAAGATGCATATTTCCAGTCAAGATAGAAATAAACCTATGTGCATTTGGATTTTCATTCTTCTGTGATGTTTGAAGAATGTTTCTTGATTAAGTGTATTTGAGTAATTAAATGCTTTAGATTTTTACTGAAGGTGGTGGTCAGTTATTGAACTATTGTAACAAATTTTATTTATAAAAGAAAACAAAGGTTCCCATGGATATGACCCAGACAACAAAGAAATGTCACCATTCTTTATGGCAGCAGGACCTCAAATAGATGGAAGTCGAACCGGAAAGTTACAAGAAAGGATCAAGCTGATTGATATTTATTCATTGATTTGTCTAATACTTGATTTGAAACCTGCTCCGAACGATGGCAGTGTTTGTCGTGTGCGTCCAATGGTGAGATATGTAAGTTTCTTTCAATTCATTTCGGTATCATTTCGTCACAACAAAACCAATGTATACGTCCTATTTATTAAATTAGGTATGTCAGAGCACTATGATAGTGGTAGATATACTCATAATGTTTTAAGGCAACAGTTCATGGATATGATATTTAACATAACATGAATAAATTTTTCGCTTTATGATAACTTTGTTGATTCTGGATAACGGTATATTCAAATATAGGACTATCACTAAAAGGTTATCTGATTATACCAATGATAGTTATGTATCAAAGCTGTGGAAATTACTACGGCACATCTAAATATTTGACAATCCCAACGGAAATTTTAAGATGACATTTTGAAATGACGAACATATTTGAAATGAGATAGATTACTATTAGTAGTATATATACTTGGCACCAGTTTTGATGTAAACTTTTTGATGCTCATCAAAGACCATTTCATAAAACTACTAGGCAAACAATAAATATTTTTCTGTATTCATCGTTAATTGATCTCTGAATGGACACCACTTGAAGCCGAACAACTGTTACGTCGAAATAGAGCGTTTAGTACAACGCAATACGTTTTCTGGATTCCTCTTATCATCCACAATGAAACTTAATTCATCATAATTGACACTTCCAAAAAATAAAATATCGAGGAGACAATTCCAGTTTATAATTGTAATTGTGATGAATAATGGTGGAAGTTCGCAATTTTTTTACATAATGTTCATATCACTGAACATCAGTAGCTACATTCAATTCTTTTCCAACTATGTTTTGAAAACATATAGTGAATAGGTATGCACGAAAATTACTGCAAACCTAATGAGATCTAAATACACACAATAATTACATCTGATGTCTATGTTGACGTTTATCACTAACATGACATAAATCTTAAATTCCATATGAAAATCAACTGAGATGACATGTGATTTTGGAATGCTGTCTTATTTTGCATCGACTACATAAGTTGTGAGTAAAAAGTTTTTCCAATGATTATAGATTATAGGTGCATTTTTTTACCACGATATTAATGGAATATTTCAAAAGCAACATTTCAACTGATTTCATCAAAAATATAATAATAATAATAATAAAATGAGGCTTGTTACATAAGAAATATAAACTGCTGGTGATTTCTAACACTATATCATATGATTATTGAAATATAAACAATGCATAGTAACTAGCATTATTAACACTTTGATTATCTTTCTAGATTACAGTTTTATATTTTTTTCGATTTCAGAAAAGCATTGCAAATATTAACAGATTACCTATCACATCAGTCATTACATATGTTACCTTGATTTTCTTTATATCGTATAATAATTTACACTGTTAATCATCATAAAGAATACAGTTTTCTAATAGATTAGATGTTACTATTGATGCTAATTTTTTTCTAATATATTCATTCATGGCAACTACACATATTAATGTTTCTTTCAAGGCAAAGTATGAACTGTTAACTTACAAACAGAATGTTTGATATGAAATTTAAACATTTTAAATCTGAGTTTCTAATGTATGTACAATGTAATTGATGTTATATACGTTCAAGTTGTTATGATCATTTTAATAAACCTTTGGTAATCATCTTGAGAACTACATTAGTATAACTTATATATACATATACATATACATCATTTGGTAATTAAGAGTAACTATGCCTTAAATAGAGTACTTTTACTATGTATCCAGTTGAAATGTTAACTATTTGTATGAATAGATGATTTCAATGCAAACAGTGAAGATTTTTATTACATAACTTAATATAGTAACAGTCATGTACGAATGTACAGATAATGTGAATTATTTCAATGAAAATAAAGTATTATTCTCTAAATTACTTTTTTCAATTGAATGAATTTAATAGTTTTTGCATAATTTACTCAAAAGTATCTATCTATTAGAAATATAGTTGTATCTATGCTATCAGAATTCGAAATCATTATATTCTTAATAACTATGTATAAATTTGCGCAAATCCAGTTGTTTTACTAGAATCTTAAATGAAATTCATATCAAACATTGGAGCATTGAATTGTTAATGAGAAATCATGAGACGGTATATAATTGATCTATGAGATAGATGATTGTCATGTCCACATATTGTACTTGCATTCATTGTAGGATAAAGATAAAATATTTTATTCCCTTCATATATTCTATGCATTACTCTAACTTGATGGATAGTTTTCAACATTCTATATTAAATCACGTATTGAGATTATTCAGTCTATATTTGAATACATGGATTTCGAGTAGATTGACTCAATATTACTACATAGCTTTAACTGCTTATAATAATAGCTACTATGTTTCACCCTATTTAGAACTAGGCAGTGAAATATATCCTCTATTGAGATGCTGAAATTTACACCGAGATATTTTTGATAGTTCCTGCTGAATTTAACAAACATTCCAAGTTAAGGAGTCATTATTTGAATAAACAATGTAATGTTTGATCATATGAAAGACTCACTGAATTTACTTGACATTACAATAAACCTATATGTCATATAAAAGATGGTAAATTTAACTGCTATTGGTTAACTATTACTTCAAAAAATAAATAAGATGCTCCAAATTTAAAATCATATCATTGTTGCTGATTACTTAATTGGCAGTTATTCCATAGCAAAAATATCTTTCTTTATAATAAATTGAATTGAAATGGTTTATGGAGATTGGTATGTTTAGTTGATTGAATACGTTACAGGTTGATATTGGCAAGGAATCACTGAAAACCAGGAAACACTGGATACCTGTTATGTTCTGGTATGGGACCCCTCAGTAGTTCCATACTGGGATGAAACAGCTGTCCAGTCCTTGTTGGTTTTCAATGATACCTTACCAACAATAATCTGTGACGCATTCAACCAATATGTAATAAATCTTAGTCATTAAAATATCAGTTTTGATTATTTGAAAGTTCGAAGATAAGAATAGTCAGAGTTAGTTACACAGAGTAAAGTTTAACTATTTTCAATTTAAGAAAAACCTATTCACTATAATGACAAATATGAAATCTTCTAGGCACTCCATAGAATATATGGAATTTTGAATCATCCACTTATGGAAGTGAAAATATTCCACATTTGGCCAAGTCCCTCGTTGTATCTTTCTGAATAACTCTAAATAATAAAACACCAGACGATAAGAAGCGAATGAACAACAGCAAATGCAGCAAAAGTTGCATTTGACTGTAGATAGAATATTGGTGGATCCATAATGTCTACAGTGGTCATCTATAAAAAAATATTTCTAACGTTGTGTTGGCTCGTGATTTAGCGGTGATTCATAAGCGAACGCATTCAGTCAGTAGTGTTCACTAAATATAACACATTGATTGACTGAATTACTATTCATTTAGGGAATGCATGAAATACCATTTATGCATGCATTATATACCGCACGATTAACGAGGTAATAACAAAATACAAGAAATATTCACATTACCAATTTTCAAAATTACTTATAAGTAGTAATGATGCATTACTAATAAAGTTGAATATAACATACGATATTAGTTATATTATTAAAAAGCAGGATTACTCTATACCAACTAATTTATAGCATTACACGTGTGTGATCATTTATATTATCGGTCCATGTAATAATGAATAATCTAAACTGATTTGGATCATATGAGATCGGTTGTCAATGTTTACTGGCTCATACAAGCGATATGCAACTGAAAGGAAGCTAGAGGACAGTAAAGGAACGAGTAAACACGAAACTTAAAATGCCCACGCTCACTTTAAAAATATGTCAATCATCTTTTTGATTTGATAACCACTTCAAATCAACAGGAAGACAGTATTTATGACTGAATGGTTTATCGACGAAAAGTCAGTTATATTACATGGATTACATTTTCATAGTAAACAAATGAGTCATAATTTTGTAGTGGAGTTTCGTTTGTTAAACCACAGAAATGATAATAAAGAAATTTCCTTACATAACCGAAAAGCTGTTAGGTCATTAACCAAAGAACGTGATGTGAAAGCGAAATTCAATATGCATCCCACACGAAGATTTTTATTAAGAGACAAAGTTATACCAAAAGATATATATATATTTTTATATATAGTTCTCGCTATTAATCTCATTTTGCTGAAGGTTTTTAATAGGGAGTTCATAATTTAAAGGGGCTTATTTTATTAATGATGCAAAGTTCTACTCACAGATAACAATACTATTGTTCGTATGTACTATTTTCATATCACTGGGCTCATAACTCTAATTGTAACTGTAAATTGTAATCTTACAACGAATTCGTAAACCGAAATGCTGATTCCGGAATAACATTACGTTTGGCCTTACTTTTAATTACGTTCTGTACAGTTTGAAAGCACTGTTTTTAACTGAAGTTCAGTAGTGCTGTAAGACTAGGCAAAACAAAGGATAAAGTTGAGCATATCCTAGTATGAAGTCGGGTAAGAAACTGAACAAAATAACGTAACAAGAAAAACTTTCGACAGTGTTGTGTAGCTCTGCACTTTACATACATTTTCACAATATTTTACATACTCCTTCCCATAACCCCCTGTGATTCAACAACAACATTTCGATTCATTGGGTTAGTTTCAATGTGTCGATGGATGAGTTTGCAATTACATGTGTGGTGAAGAGTTTCACTTATCGTTTGCTTTCACTGTGAAGTCTATCTGTTAGCCTGAAGCATGACACAATATCCTATTTCTAACACTAAAAGTTTAATTTTGACCGAAATTCCTAATCTGTGGTCTAATCTTAACCAAGATATATTGTCTATGATATGCATTGTCAATTCATATTCGAAACCTTGACACCAATAGAATTGTCATTTACTCATTTTGTTTATTCATTCCTATCCTACTCCTTAGTTCTGTATAGAATCATCATAAAATATTGTTTTCTCTCTCGATGTGTTAAAATTTACCATTTACAAAGAAAAAAAGTCATCTTAGATATGAAAACACTTTTTTCTTCATTCTTCAATTGAATACACAATGATATGAAACTACCCCCACAGTATTCAACTGTTATCACTGTATCGCAAACCATCAGAACAGCTTACTATTATTATTATTACTATTATTATTGTTATTACTATTATTATTATTGACTTCACTAACTTAAAACAACAATCATTTTTATGCATTTGTCAAAAAAAGTATTTTTGTTGTTGGAATGATTCATATTTAAAATTCGTTAAAAATTAATTTGAATTCATTAGAATATTTAGTATTTGTAGCATATAAACAAAGTTAATTGTTTGTAAATGTAACATTGAATTTAAATTATGGTATACAAGAATGTGTATTCATTTAAATATTTCACTTTCATGATAGACATTTACTTTTAATGTTGTTATCGATAGAAGTTTAACTGTAGTTAAACAAAAGAACATTATTACATTTTGTTGATATTCTCTTTATCACTTATTAATTACCATAAAGTAGCATGATATTCTTATTGTTATAATGATTTGATGTAATGTGTAATCATCACTGTGAAATTATTGTTCAAGTTGAATTGTGACTAGTAAGCGAAATCCAGGATGCGCATTTCGATCTCAAACCTGAAGATGATGTTCACGTTGGGACTCAAACTCAGTTCGTTCCGTGTTAAACGCCATCGCGTTCACCACTAGTCTACTGAATTCAGACAGTCACATATGTGCAACAAGTATGAGTATATAGTTAGAATGTATTTAGATCTTTCCTTGATTCTGATTGTCACTTACATTCTAACTAAAACAATTCCTGTGATGTAACGCTATATCTAGGCAATTCGATCAGGATGCACATATAGCAACAAAGATTGACCAATTTTAGTCCATGACTAATTAACGGGAATATCCAAGTACACTCTAATTATTATTCGTAAATAGTTAGCGATTTTTAGGACACTTAGTGGAATCATGTCTTTCCTAACCTTGCTGATGTTTTTCGTCCGATTCCTGCTATGATAATCCAACGTAGAAAATGTGGAACCGCATTCGATTATCATAGACGGAATTGGACGATTAACATTAGTAAGACAAGGAATCCTGATAATAAAAGCCTGAAGATAAATGTTTCTACTAAGTGTCATAAAACAGCTCATGTCACCCAGATATTGTATACCAAATGCAAACAAGTCAGTGATTTGTAGTGAAATCATTATAAAGCGTAGAGCTTAGTAACTTCGAGTTTATTGTTAATCATTTATTTGATATGCGGTCAGATGAGAAATGTTTAATTATTATACATGAAAGTAATACACATGACACAATGACTATAAGGTTAATGTCAATGTGTAATCAGTTAGAATGTCACTGTTATTTGAATGTAAATTATCTAATATTGCAAGAGATAATTTTGCATTAATTCATCACTGAATAGCTACCAGTGTGATGTATGCGTGGCACTTTATAGTACTGATGACATTCTAGAGAACATGTTGTGATATGGTCATTAGTTTAGATGAAGCAACATTGATTGCAGTATACTAAAATGAAAGTGGCCAAATTGTAACTTGTTCGATAGAATACGATAAATTATTCGACTATACAAATATCATTCTGATTATTATTTAGTGATTATTCAGTGTAAACATCTCAGTCCTGTAGGTGATCAGCAATGGTAATATTACTATAGAGAATGTAAACAGCTTCAATCAGATAGAGCATTAGTTCTGGCGTAATTAAATTCATTAAATACAGTCCCGTCTATTTAATCGATTTCTTCGTACTTAACGGAGTTTCAAGTCTTACTGATATAACAATAAGTGAATGATTCGGATTCCATGTAGTTACAAAGAGTGTGCATTGCTTTTAAAACAATATTGTCTGTGGAAATTAAATATTAGCTTTATAAATATTACTGTTGAGATTATTGGAGTTATTTATGATACAACCATCATGTAAGATAGAGACAACTAACTGGATTTCGGGATTACTTAAGGGCTTCATTGGATAAATGACAATCTTTCTACTGATCAACTACTAATTAGCTTTAGTAACATTAATCGTTTTTAATCAATTGGTTGTCTAAAAGTTATGTTTATTCTCCCAAACACTGAGACGTCATTCTACTTAAAGCAATATTTCTGTAGGTGGCTTCAATTGTTGCCATGATTAACTGGTATATGAAATATTTCGATAAATCTTATCACTCTCAGCTTTTTAGTGGTACCCAAGTGATGTCGATATGTGATAAATAAATACAACAAATGAATGAAATAACCTGTTTGGAGATCCTGAATTATGAATGCTTATTGGTTCTTAACGATGGTGTTATAAGTGGTACAAGAATATTGTCACCAATGTAGGAGGACCATATAATTCAAGTGATAAGATTGATACATTCTAAATTTTACATAATAAACAACCAATACAATTACTTTGCATGAAATTCGCACCAATAAACTCAGTCGCACAAAACATCATTAAACGTTTCACATGTAAATCCAGCTTTGTACAAACTTTACTGATCTCAGCGATTGTTTGTTACCCTCGTCTAACCTTCCGCATTTATACATTTTGTCATTTCTTGTTTCAAAATGCACATCACACCCTGTTCCACATGGGCAAAACTAATTGTGTACTGATTTAAAATAAATTATTTTTCCAAATTAGGTTAAAGTCATATTAGTCCAAGTAATCATGAGTCCATGATTGAACTAAATATTATCTTACCGACGGCACATTTCCAATAAGTTTTGAGTTAAGGGCAAACTACATATCTAGCTTATTTACCTAATAATTTTAATCTTTAACTAACAATGCACCATCTACATTGACTATCCGACTGTGCCCCTAGATCATTGTGATAGTCCTCAGCACTGTGAACTAATGTCTATGCTATCAATAGAATTTAGTACCTACATTCATCTTGACGAACGACTAAACCGGCCAATAAATGGTTGATATTTCTAATTTCAATCAATTCACTACACTGTGCAACTTTGATTTTCAATTGAGATATGAATATACACAAATAATGTGTCCTATATTAGAACAAAATATCTTTCAACTGTTTCTAAATTTTCATTGATTATCTGTGTTCAATCGTTGATATTGAATTCGAAATATGCACGTATTACTGGGAAGTTTCTAAATGATACAAATTTCTCTTCATCAAACGAATTACATGTACTACCAAACAACTAAAACTTTTAGCATTTGCTATGTACCAATCGACTAAATTATTTAGAATCATGGTTGATCAAATAAGTGAAAGTGGATTATGACTAAAACTGTTTATCAACACTTAAACTGTTCTGATTTCGTAAAGCTTCAGGATACATTTTAATTTGTTCAGGTGCAAGAAAATGTCAATTTTTCTGATGAATTCTCGGTCTCATTTAATGCATCATCATTATTAATTACATTCGCTTTAGAAGAAAGTATGTAAATCATATGTGAACAAATCAATCTACCATAGCCAATAGTCGAGTTTAAACAACTCTTATCAGTGTTTACTAGAGATGTACAACTCCATTTTATCAGTACTTAATATCGCTAAACAGATGAGGTTGCTATAGGAAGCACACTACGTCATATCTTACCAGATATATTTATGATTGTTTCGAAGGCTCCCAGAAACCTCAACGTAGCCTTCAGAACCCTTGAAACAGCCAGAGACATTTCATCCAATCGCTGGTCGACAGAACCTTCCAGATTCTTCATGTGGTACATTCCGATTGAGTAATGTTTGAAACTTCTTAGTTTGGATTGGAAAGATTATAACAGTGATTTTGTTGTTTCAGAAAACTATATATATACGATTATTTTGCACAGAACCAACTGTATCTCACTAAAATTAAGTTTCCTGTCTACTCGTCTGGTGTCTTTTACATTTACGACTAGGAAGGTTCAAGGCGTTCGAAGGCCAAATTTGTCTACGACTAGTCAAGTTATCACGCACGATATATAACAATGATCAACCTAGAGGGGATGAAATCAATAATTAATGAGGCAGCATTGTATGTTGGATTTACTGATGATGTACATCTGTGGCTTGTGATAGATACCAACGTGCCTCTGATATGTTGAGTCTTCTTAATCATGCACATCCGAATATACAATCTATTATAGAGCATGAACAGATTCACATCTTCTATTTTCCAGATCATGATAAACAACAAGCTGTAAATGGTTCAGTTACTAGATTTGTTTATCATAAGAAGACTTGATGTGGATTATATTTTGATTTCAGTGGCTTCTATCAGTTCTTGGCTAGAAAGTTATTGTACCGTGTCCAGCGATTGCGCACAGAAAACAGAATTGAGGTGGAATTAAAAATAGTCAAGTACCACAATCTTCAGAAGAAATCTGTCTTGCTAGAACTCAAATTCAAGAGGAGAATATAAGTAAACCTACTGATATTAGAAAAAAAACCATCTTGAAATTAACTTATCAGGCTGGAAAATTACTAACTCTATAAAACCAGCTGTTTTTTATGACAATCACATGTGAACAAGCCCACTATTTTCGATATCTTCAATTATGTATTCCATATTACATATTCACGCAGAAGGACATATTTCGGAAGAACAAGAAGAAGGGCAGTATCATCATTTCTAATCAACTGCTGTATAAGCGGAGTTAATAGGAAATTGCACTTTTATCAATACCATTCCATGCCATTCAATTGATAACGGACATACCGTCAATATTTCAACATTTTTCAAAATTATCAACATCTTGGCAAACCGAATCTCTTACATTTTACTGAAGCGATTGCCATAAAACAACTCTAATCAAATTTGTGTGTACAAGAAGAAACTGTAATAAACTATATTAGGCCCTAATAACTTTAGTTTTTTTAAGATTCTGTCACCCAACATTTTTGATACGAATTTTTAATTCCTCTTTACTTAGTTTTACTTAGTTAATCAATGTTTTTACCGAATTTATCATCATAACTCTGTATACATGCTCTCCTCAGTCTTATTCTCTAGAATGTTCTTGTAGCTGACCCATGAATAAACAACCGTATTGGTCATGTTTTATTTATTAACCACTAATGTTGTGCTCTTCTGACTGATTCATATTTGCAGGTTAACTCAAAATCCTTCAAGCTTTCCTGTCGTAAAGTATGTCTAACCATTTTATAAATGATCAAAATTGATTATTGGTTGTATGCAGCTGATAAGAAACTCGAAAACAAAATGAGTTCATGAATTATTGTGCTTGATTGCTGTACTAGTCTAACGAAAATTTACCTAGATGGAAATAAATATAAATGATTAATGGCAGCGTCGTATTATTGACTCTAGAATAATTGAGGTGGTTTGTGGAGATTAATATTAAGTTTTAGTTGATTGGATTCTTCACAGATTGATAACTGATGGAGTTCAGACTTGTCAGAAGTGAGATAGTTATCAATGTAAATTTATGAAAGTGGGAATTCTACCATTGAACGCCTACCAGCTCACTGGTGCAGAAGGATAGACTTTCGCAAACTTTAAGCTCCTGGGGCGATATATAGGGTGCAAACTGTTGAGGATTCTAATGATAGGACAAAGCACCTGTTCAGTGCTCCCTGGTTTTCATTGGTATTCTACCAGCATCAATCTGTGACAGATACAATCAATTACCTTTATGCATCTTTATAATATAATATTAGGGACAAGAATTGAATCCAAACATCGGAAGGTCGGTAATATAAAAACATTATCAATCATATCTTTATAGAACAATAAGTTGACAGATTGACTTTCATAGGATTTTCACGATTCCGACTTACTTAACACAGATAAAGCACAAGTTAGTGTTATAATCACTGAATCTATTTGATGTTGTAATCATGTTTATTCGGTAATAGTCGGTAATCAATTCATAATAATACTAAGTCATTAATTCATTATAAAAACAACAAAGATTATGTAATAATTCTATAGTCTACTTAGATAAAGTGTGTATAATTAGTGAACAAAAATAGGATTACCATTTTCTTCATTAACAATTAATGATTATTGGAAAAATGTCTAGCAGAAGATAAGTGCAGCATCACTTGAATCAATCATTAGTGAAAAATATCGATGTGTATGAAATACAGAGTGCAATTTCAGATATAACAGGATAATTGATTAGAAAGATAATCTAATAAGAAACAGTCTGTATATAAATATCACTGCAAATACAGGATGATTATCTACTAGTAAACAATTAAGTGACTGGTTTGTCATCAATAGGTTACTTTGGAAATAAATCAATTGATTCTATCTCTCCATCTTATCGTACTAGAAGTACTCACATAAAATTGATTCTATTTGTACAACTGTTCACTGGTCAAAGCTTATTAAAAGCTTGTTCACAGGAAAGAAACAATATCTAAATGAATTGAGGTAGTTTTGTGGAGATAGGTATTACGTTTCGTTGTTAGTATTCATCACAGATTGATGTTAGTAGGGTATCACTGAAAATCAGGCAGACTTGGAAGAAAGTCTAGTCAAAGTAAGGGACTTCTGATTAATGCACATCCATGGTCTTTAGGTTTCATAGAGATGACTAGATCACAAATTAATGAAGGTGGTAGTTCTACCGGTAGCGTTCGATGTAAGACTTGAAGTAGCTAGATTTAATTCTATGTATAAATCGAGGGTGCAAGCTGCTGAGAAGTCACATAATAGGTTAAAACAGATATTAAAATTATTTTGGTTTCGAGATGTACTCAACCAACACCATTTGTTACATATAAAAACAGATATCTAGAATTCGGTTATTCATTTCTCTGAATAAGCGACTTACACTAAGCCACGAAACGTCAGAAATTTTAATTTCTATTCATTGGAATTTTACAAATATATATAACTCGTTTTATAAACAACCTATCCAATACTCAATTTATTTGAAATTATCAAAATTAACCTTGGTAATGATGTATAGATATCTAGATGCGTTGAAATGTTTACATCAACGTGGCGAATAATAGTTCACAGATATTTTGAAGTAAACAACTTGCATCGAATTTAGTAGTTAACAAACTCTGAAAAACTATCACCTCTTAGTCGACAATGTATGGCACATTCACTAACTAATAGTTATTTAGAATTCAATTATTTTTAAACTTTCTTGAATTTTTTCCAAGCAAGTTTCTTCTTCGGACAACTACTTCGAGTATAAATGAATATTCAGCAATTGTTCATTTGATGCTGATTATTCAGCACATACAGCTAATATCTTTCTGTATTTGAATAACAAACCGGTGTTTATATTCTGCACAGAGGTAACTAGCGTGAATGTAGGTAGTCTAGATCTAATGTATGAATCTGATAAACAGACATATTTCTTTACTGAGTGTCCTAGGTAATACAGAATAATGACATTATTATTCATAAAGAAAAGAAGTCATTTTGAATTGAACCTGATAAGTAGAAAGCGGAACATGCTTTACGATCTATTTGCGATTTAGCAACTGTATATACCTGCATTTCACAACTGATGTTCACAGTGGGTTTCGGACTCTGTCTGTTCGTATCTAACAACACTAAGTTCACCAGTGAGTTCAGACATTCTTGTGCAAACACTTTGAAATAATTAAAAGAAGTTAGTTTGTTTTAAAATCACTGGAGCGAATTCTTGTATTTATGGTTCATTTGTCGATAAAATTGTGTCACATATTAAATCGACATTAATGTTTGGTTATTACTGAATTCCTGACGTGACCAGTGATAATACACTGCATACGCCCACTTCGGAACCAATGTTAACTTAATTTTATTTGCCTAGCCATCAAAAGCAATAAACGTATGTATCTTATTGAGCATTACTTTTATTTTGCTTTCTTATAAAATGTGCCGCAAACTTACATGACGTTCACTCCTAGGTGGCTTTCGGTTGGATTCAGTAATAGTATTCGTAAATACCTAGGTTTGTATGTTAGCCATAACCAGCTTATACACTGTGATACTGAAACTAATTTCATGAGTATACGGCAACCAAACGGAGAATGTAAGTAAAATCTTACAACTTAGTAAATGGTATAAGAGTTTAATGACCGCAAAGTTTATATGTACTTATATATCCCTGTGTTTAATGGTACTTCTCGCTGAATATACAAGAGAAAACAACTGATGTTGGATGGAAGTTTACATATAAATACAATCAGTATTACGTAAATGTTTTCTACTCTGTTCTTTATTCACTAAGAAAGTAATTTATAATTATACGATAATAAACTTGTTTAGTAGAACACGCAAGTACTAAGTGATTGGCACCTGAGTAACCGCAATAAATCTTTGTACTTTTATATTAGGAACTTATTGGTAATTGATCATAATTATGATTTAATCGGCTATCATCATCATACTGTAGTTTGATAAGTAAAATACTTTTAGGTATTGTCGGTAATTCCACCTTGCCTAACGTTGATAGATACTGCTTTTGTTAAGTCCTACAACTCATATCCATTTTTACTCTATGTATTACCTATGATTGATAGATTCTTCCCAATACTATTGTTATAGAAAATGTAATTTGCTCCGTGAATCAAGTAGTTAAACTAGGTTAGTTGACATCAAAATGAATGTGTACACTGGTCTAATTAGTCGTGCTTCTGACCAAGTAGTCGTTTAAATATCTCAACCGATGTTTGTTTATGTCCCTATATAAAAATGTCTACAAGTATAAACATTCAAATCTCGACGATATTCAAGCTCAGACATTACAATGACTCTCAATGTCGATTAAATGAAAAATGTTCATTAGTCACATAATTGTGAAATGCATATTGTTTATATCTAATGCAATTCAAATGGTGATGTGTTAAACAACAGGGTAGGAAATTCAAAAGTGGTTAGAGAAATAATTGCCAACAACTGATTAAGCCATTAATTCGATGAGCATGGACAGGACTGTGATCATCATAGTAATATGACAGTTTAGACAGTGTCATCATTTACGTGAGCATAGAAAGACAATACATAAGTAATGAAAAGAAAGATGAAAGGTGTAATAATAGTAACAATAATAATTAATGCAATAATAATGTAATCAAGGGGTGACTGGAAGAAGTTGTTTGGAACTCATACAAATATTGGCGATATTGATGAGCAGGTGAAGGTGGTTATATAGATATCTTAAGAAAACATAGGTCAGATTAAAAACGACATATACATTAACCGTACGACAAAACTAGCTGAATCTAATAAATGATTTTAAGGACAATTTTCACATTCCTTTGATTCTGTTTATCGATTTGGTAAAAAAATATAAATCCCTTCATTGATCTTAATTGTCCTTCACATTGTCATCCTCAGTGATATTCGGAAATTCTGCGATTGACTTACCCTTTTGTGATCCATGTGTATTTCACTTCTTTAACACAGTTGAGATGATAGTTACACTTAGAGAAAGAGAATTTAGCAAGTCTTATTTTATTTTCTATCCGCATGATGGTGTAATTGTTAAATATTGTATGACGCTTAGCTACATTACACGTATTATCACCAATATTCTCATTCATTATATCATACTTTCATGGGAACATTTTCTACTCAGAAACTACTACTTCTAGAAAACTTATAGAATTAACTCGACATCGCGTTAGATTCACTGGAATAACGCACTCGATGTCGACAATGTCAAAATGCCGTCTCGAGTTTTCGGATTATTTATATATTGGAATAGTAATATAAATACTTGATGTGATTCAATAACAAACAATTATTCATTTACTAGTCACTTACATTCAAGGTGATTGAGCAACAACAACAAAAACGAAACGGTTACAACAATCTGCACTGCCCATACGAGCGAGAAAATGCCAAAAGAATTGGCTGGTCAGACAACCGGAGTTCCAAACCATGGAAAACGATTTCGAGAATGATCATCCATAACCGAACAATGAATGGTAAATTACAAATTACACAAGTAGTACTTAAGCACTAATGAGTAGCATGATATATACTACTACATCCAACATAACGGAATTAGTGGAATATATTGTTTTCCCCTGATTTTCGAAAATCCTGTCATAGACTTACACTTCAGTGTTCCAAATGTATTTTTCATCATTTCCGTGATTCAGATGATATTTAAAATTAGACAAAGAGAATTCAGCAAGTCTCTTTATTATCTATCCGAATGACGATGTAATTGTTAAATATTGTATGAGGCTTAGCTACATTGCACGCATTTTCACCAGTATTCTTATTCATTAGGCCATAATTTCATATAATCCTTTACCACTTGAAATACGACTTCTAAGAAACAGGTTGAGTGGAATCCAATGTCTTCCCCCGATTTGCTTATCTGCTGCAGCACATACCGATTTAACATTTTTAAACCATAAGTACCAAACATTGAGCAGTTACGTTTGGTAACTAACCACTTTATAATCATATTTACAAGTATAATCGGTTAAAATCAATATATTCGACTTTTGACTAAATTTCCATTCTAGGTTAACTCGTGGAGGATTTCTATCACGCACGACTAGAAGTGAACTCCTTGAAAAGATGATTGAATAGTTGACGTTCAATTCTATGTATAAAGAAGATATTTTCATAATTCTTACAGATAAAACGAAAATATTGCTTGATCAATCGTTCTATGTATTCATATTACACCATGAATCTTTGATTACTATGAACCTATGATATTCATGGAATAGTCAATAATAATGTATGAATACCATATAAGTATGTATCAATATGACTGAATTTCTTATCAGTTGTAACACTTCTAAACTATTCTCAACGAACAAAAATGACGAATTTAATAGTGATAGCTAGAAATCCGTTTCAGTTTAGTTGCAACCATTAGTCCAGTAGTGACCAACTTCAGAATGTTCTTCAACTGTTTATGAGGAATCAAATTTGGTGCAGTCCAGACCTGCAAGTTCTGAGACAGTTATCACTTATGACGCCAACCTGAAGGACCTGAGCTGGATTCCATAGTAGAATTGTGATTACGCACTAATGAGCAGCATCACACTAAATCACAGTAACCAACTAGTTGTTCATGTTTTCGATTTGTACCCAACCGTCATTTATCTGTGACGAAACAAAAACAAATTACGTGCCATTAATGTAAATCTGAAGATTCTTGATTGGAAACAAAGTGTTCTCAGGTACATTTATGGATATCGATCAAACAGTCATGTCGTACAAATAATAAGGAACGATCGTTTTACTCATCAATATGAAAAGTCAAACATGTCAATGAAATGGAATGTATTTGTCCCATTAGAGAAAAGTTGTGTCACTAATCTGGAAGTTACACGTTACACATACAACACTGAAGAAAAAATCTTCAATTGCTGTATGTTGGTAAACATTCATTGTCCATCTGCCTAGTATAGCATTTATCCTGCACGGAACATCACCCTTAAATGTACTTGTAGAACTGTTATACAAGAACATATTGTAATCGGCAATCAACTTAAAAACTTTAAACTTATTGGACATATGTGAAACAATTAACAGCATTGATGACTCACTGTATAATTGACTACTGTAAAGAAAATTTTAAAATGATTATCGCAACAAAGTTCACACGTTATGCTTAGTTAGTTCATGTATAAAGAATACTGTAGTTGCAAATGATGATTTGATGTATCTCATCTAACATTTCTCGTTGTGGCCTAAACTGAATTTATTTATTTTTGCTGCTTTAATTCACACTACTGATAATAATTAAGTAACTTGCTTGATGAATGACACTTAAAACGACTCGACACCACATAGTTGATGACAAGTGTCTATTAGGATGAAGAGTGCGTTCTCGATGACACTTGCCAGTCACAATTCACCTTAAATAATACTTGTAAATAATCGCTATATCGAGGCCATTCGATCAGGATACATATATGAAAACAGAGACTAACAAGCTTCTTTTCATAACAAATCAATGGGAAGATTGATGTTCTAAATCGTCATTTGAATGATTTTTTAAAATTGTTGAAATGGATGAATATTCGGTAAGAAAAGTGAATATGACAGATGAAAAAATTGCACAAGAGGAATCGGTAATTACTAATGCACACAAAATGTGACAGCTACAGGTCTTCGATGTACAGGACAGGATTACCTGTAAAGATCTCATTCAAAAGTTAAGGGATCAAACGAAACGTAAGTTAGTGTCAGTAATAAATACAATAGTCATTCCAGGAACGATTATATATATAGATGAAATGGGTAGTGTGCTACTTGTATTTTTTACATTGATCATGTCAGAGTCAACAAGATGTGATTCTGGATCCAGTGACGCGTCCTTACCAATAGCACAATGTCTTTCTGGATGCACACATGAGAAGTGCCTGTGTTTATATGATGGTTTCAGGTGTCGTAGTTATTTAATATAATGGATGAACTTTCCTATCTTAGACTCTTTGGTTTAATAGAGGCAGCACCATTATAAATCGATAGATTACTTAGTAATCATGAGAAATCTTCATATTCCGTATTAAATAACTATGTCACCTCCACATGTAATATACACGCCTTTCATACGGTAAATATACTAACCATAAATACAATTCCCTCTGTAATATAATGTGGTTACTGAATCGAGAATATGATTGACTTATTGTTAAACTGACAGTAATCATATCAGGTGACATGTTTACACGTTCCCATTATGTACTCTACCTCAGTTGGTTATCATTCTTAGTTTACGAGTGACTCAGATTCAATAAGATTTAGTGATATTAGTCGAGTACTGTGTGTAGGATTTACGTGACATAGCATTAGATTCACCGGAATAACGCACCCGAAGTCGATAAGATTAGAAGGCTCTTTGAGTGTTCGGAATATTTATTTGGAATAGGTAAATAAATATCAAACGTGGTTCTGCAATAAACAATTATTAATGTACTAGTTGTTTACATTCAAGTTGATTAAGCAACAACAGCAACAAATGATCACAGCGATCCGCGCCTTACACACAAAGCGAACAGAATGCCAAAGAAAAATGGTTCACCAAAACGCACAATGTCCCGACCAATAGAAAACAACTTCTAGAGAGTTCGATCATAACTGACCAATAGAATGCATGTTACAAATTACATAATAAACACTCAACTACTAATGAGTAGTACAACAATTACAACTTAATCCAACACTGTGTATTATGATAGCATGGAGTTCTTGTTCTTAAATTCTATTTTTCTTCGTTTGGTTTTAATGTTTTTCAGTTCTGGTTACATGATTTTATTTCATGAACTGAAATGATAATTGTCCGTACACAGTTTTATCATATTCACTTAACTCATTAATTTCAAACAAATAGATGTTGAAGCATGAGTAGGAATGTCAATTTACAGAAAGATTTCATCGAATTAAAATGTTCTGATACATTTAGCCAACATAAGCTGTTTGTTCCAAGAGGCATAATAGCTAATTCTACAAAGGTGCCTCCAATAAAATTTAACACCAGTTAAATAGAAATATTTTCAAAGAAACCAGTGAAAAACTAATAAACAAGTATTAATTTACTAATCACTTACATACAAGGTGATTAAACAACAACAACAACGAAACGGTTGCAACAATTTTTACTGTAAATACGAGCGAGAAAGTGCCAAAAAAATGTTGCTGATCAGACAATCAGTGTTAAAACCAATAGAAAACAATGTCTATAATGTTCGAACCCATATGACGAATAAAATGCAAGTAACAAATTACGCAAGTAACATTCAACTACTCATGAGTAGTATAACAATTACTACTAAATCCAACAAGACTGACTAATTGGAACATTGTTTTTTCCTGTTTTATCAATCCCTTCACCATACACCTTTTTATGATTTTTAATGTGTAATCACCAAATATTGACCTGCTTTGTTTTGTAGCTAACCCCTTTTTATGATATTTACAAATATAATCAGTCAAAATCAATATATTCGACTTTTGACTAAATTTCCATTCTAGGTTAACTCTTGGAGGGTTTCTATCACGCACGACTAGAAGTGAACTCCTTGTAAAGAAGATTGAATAGCTGACGTTCTATTCTATGTATAAAGAAGACAGTTTCATAATTTCTACAAATAAAATGAAAACATTGCTTTGAATAATTGTTCTATGTATTCATATTATACCATGAATCTTTGATCACTATGCATCAATTATATTCATGGAATAATCAGTACGATCATATGAATACCAAAAAAGTGTTCACTAGTATGTCTGAATTTATAAGTTGTAACACTTTCAAGCTATTTACAACGAACACAAACGGGATAGTCAATACCAATAGTAACAATTTCATTCATTTATTAAGATAACTGTAGAGGTAAAGGATCATTTGATGTTTCGTATGTAATATTTCCCGTTGTGGACTATACCGAATTCATATATTTTTGCCGCTTTTATTTAAACTATTGATAGTATTTAAGTAACTTGCTTGGAAAACGACACTAAATACGAATCAAAACTACAAAGATGATCACCAGCCTCAAGTAGGATGAAAATTGCGTCATGGATTCCACTTGACAGTCACAATTCAACTTAAATAAATACTTGTGAATAACGACTATATCAAGGCAATCTGACCAGGATGTACATATAACAACAGAGACTGACCAGCTTCAGTTTATAACAAATTAACGAGAAGATTAAAGTTCATCCTAATACAGGGAAATCAATATTTAAGCGATCACACAATATTTTCCATAGAATCAATAAAACGAGAGCTATTAGCTTGAAGATTGGTTCGCAATTAAAACCGACATACCATCGACATACTTTTGTGTTGTTTGGAAGAGTAAGTGACTCTGGTTTGTTTACCAAGTATAGGATTGTTGCGTACAACTCTATTATTTGATTTTAGTGGATCAATGGAGATGGAAATGTGTAAGACATGTGTGAGAGTTGGTTGTACTATGTAAGTAAGTACTGATGGTGTGGTGAATTCGTTAAAACAGACTCATTTTTCATGGTCCTAAGCTCATCTTAATATAAATGATATTGTTAATGGTTTGTTAGCTTTCAGGCCATCCAGTACCTAGTTTAACTGATTTAATGGAGGTTGGTAAATTGACTGTGGGGTAGTAATATTGCTATCGTCGGGAAATGCTAAAGAAAATAAAAATGGGTGTGAAATCGAAATTTGGAGGATTTTGTAAAATTGTTGAAATGGATGAATATTCGATAAGAAAAGTGAATATAACAGGTGAACAATGGCACAGGAGAAATCAGTAACTACCAATGCACACTAAATGTGGCAGCTACAGGTCTTCGATGTACAGGACAGGATTACCTGTAAAAATCTCATTCAAAAGGTAAGAGATCAAACGAAACGTAATCTAGTGTCAGTAATAATTATAATATTACTTTCAGGAACCAAAATATATGCAGATGAATCGAGTGGAGCGTAGTATACACAGAATCCTTTCTCATTTAATGTACAAAAACCATGTCATAATCAACAAGAAACAATTCTGGATCACGTAACGCGTCTGTAACCAATAGCATGGAGTCTTTCTGGGAACATTTATGAAAGTGCCTGTAATTATACATTGGTTTTATATGTCAAAGCAGATTGTAAATCACACTGCAATGTTCAGAAGTATTCATTGATTCATAGATCTTTGCAAACGGTTTCAAAGTAAGCACTAATATCTTATCAGTAACACAGACTTGTTAAAATCCAATAACAATAATTGTACATTGTATTTCCATTGAATGTTGTCACGTATAGGGCAGTTTATGAATTTACACAAATCTTTTATTTAATTTATAATCATGCGACATTCTATATAATATTGGTGTGTTGAAACATCTTACATGGATTAAGTTGGTTTGAAGTAACCATTGCAGACCATATCAAAGACAATATAAAAGTAAATTTTGTTAAAATGAATATCACCTTAATAACTAAAATATATTAATAACTTAATTTCACTTCAACTACACACTACATAATGTTGGTTGCAATGTGATAACGTGGGGTCAATTAAGCTACATTATTTGGTAATTTTGTGAATATTCTCGTGATTATTAGCACTTTTATTGTGGATTCATTAGAATCATGCTATTAATGTGTGGTTATACTTTTTGCAGATTAACATAGAATAAGTTATACTTCTGTTAATAGAAAGTTGTTTCACTTCAATACAGTTTTCTATTTTTGTTTTGTTTTTTTCCTGGATGTGACAAATGCGTGGGTTCTTATTGGCTTAATACGGTTCTCGATACTGTACAGCTAAATTATCTAGTGTAGTCGGATTGTATGTCTGTTCTTCCACCCCAACACCACCAAAACCGATGGTGGGTATAATTAAAGTGAATCATTATCTCTGATACTTGTACTATAAACGGATTCCTCGACTTGTTCTTTCCTAACCCACAGCTACTCCAAAAGTCTAGACTCGTAGGAATTTTATATTGTGGTGTAAAATTATGTACCTATATATCAGAGAAGATTAGCAAACAACATTTACATATATCACATTTGACATTGAATCAATTGATGATAATCTACAAATCAATCTTACAATAAAATCATCAAAACACCTTTTGCTTGATTAAAAGAACGATTGTATTTTTGTGGATTCGGAATCCCCAACACCTCCCCTTGGTAATTGCACATTGCTTTAGGATTCACTTGTAATTAAACCTACTCCTACCGGCATCATTCGAACTTTCTTCTTGGTAGTAAATTTAATGTATAGTTTACATCTATTTGTTTATTTTTGAAATTGAGGACATTAAAATTATCTAATAAAATTTTCATGAATGGTTGAATTAATTAATTAAATGCTAATAAAATTGTCACTTTTACTTTTAAGGATGTACAGGAATCAGAAAACAGTAACTTCTCCCTTCCCGTTTTTATGTATACACATGCACTGACTTAAAAACTACGGGCATTCACCATGCAGTGGATTCAAATTTTCAGATTTCAACTTTGAAACTACACATTCTTACACATTTTGCCCAAGTCTCATTAAAGCGTTATATTTTAAATCTTTAAAGTGTCTGGATAATGTTTGTTCAGTAAATATGTCACAGCAAGTTCATAGTCATTGCACTGATAACAACTGCTGACTAGTACAGTTTAAAGCCCATCTAGACTGTGATTTGAAAGGATGAAATCTTGTACTGTACATTTGTGTCTAGTTGATTGATTTTTATTTGCACAGATACAAGCATTTACATTCAGAGTAGAAATCTGTTATTGAGCACTAAACGATACGACATTGGAAGAGATATGAATTTATCGATTCAAGTTATTTCGAAATGTCACTTCTGATTCATGAGATTCAACAGCTGCTAAAATTCGTCACTTTAATCTATGTTTACTGACTTATTAGCTGATATACCATTATGAACATTGATTGTTTCTCTTTAAATCCCCTTCGATCATTTTCCCAATTACAATGAGGTTTTAAATTTTATTGAGGCATTCATGAACGTCGAAATCTGATCTATCTACTAGATTCAGTACAGTCAGGTTATGTACCAAGATTGTCTTTACTACTACCTACTGCTTTTATTGTTCATTTGAAATGTATTTCAAAACACTGACAATTTTTATGACAACATTGTTTATTTATAATATGTAAATGATAATTAGCGTACAATGTTATAATTCCAGTTGGTTGAACCCAATGAGTAGATCGGATGTACCATTTAGAAATAATATCTAAATTTAGAGCAAAGAAATTGTTTATCAAATACTACTATACAAATTACAATATGAGTAATAAAATGTGCAATCCGAAATTCCATTCTGACATTCTAAATGACATACCACATTAATAAACTGTAGTCATTACTTACCCTTATTCTGTCCCTATAAATTCATTCAACAATGTTTGGTGCAACTGATTATTCATAAGAACATAAGTGACAACCTTTTCAAAATTATCTTAAAAGTGGTGATTGTTTTGTCTATAGTGGATTGCATCAATTTTGTTCATTATCAAGATAGGTGAAAATTACAAATGTTTGTTACAGATCAGGCTTCTTTAAGCATTCACGCATCAGTGATATAAGTTGATGGCATTTAGAATGGACTGTATTTGGAAGTGTAAACTACTGAATTCTGAAGCAGTAATCAATAGTCAATCCATGATTTCAACCATGGTGAGGAAACATTTTCATATTATCGAGGAGTCGAGTACTGAAATAAAACAGCTGATAAAATTTCTCTGATTTTCAGTGTTTAGTCCATGATATGAAACATCAATTTACAGCTTCATAATTGTAAGATGACATTTAAACTTTGTTGACCTTACCATTAGTTTGATTACTGTTTCGATTTAGTGATACGTCTGAAACATAAAGTTGAGTAATAAATCAAACTTCAATGGCTTTCGAAATATGAAAAGAACACTGGTATCTGTGTAAGCGTAAAATATTTTCGAGACACTTCTATTCTCCTGAAGTTTGATGACAGATTATAATGGTTAAATGTGAATGCACCTAGTTTGCAACTAGTTCTTTTATATTTGGTACATTGTTTAGCTGATCACAAGTGATGGAATCTATGTGTAATATAATATGAATATGTTTCTTTACAGTGTATCTTACTATGTATTATATAACAGTGAGTTTCATTGAATTTTGTGCATATACGCATAACTTCTGGGGGTGTTACTGTTGGATATAAGTTTCGAATACATAAATACATTCATGAAATGAGATTTTACACATATTCTAAATATGGTAAATTCATGAAGGTTGCGAGGAGAATTAGTTCGTTTGAAGAATAAAATATTCTAGGCTGGATTCATTGGTAAGGTCGATTGTGCATTGGGCGGATAAGATGAATATTAAGATACAGTAGGTATTTATTACTCTGAGACTTTAACCAATACTTACATGATGATGATCTGTTACGAATGTGATCTACTAATGTACTTAGTATGTTTGTGATAACCACTGTTTACACAGTTTGTCTGAGTAACAATACTGAAAGTAAACGAAACTTTCACAACTCACTAAACCAAAATCGAAATTGATTTATTCTGTTACCTATTAACATAAAGTCAATGATTAATATAATCTATATTAATGTGATCTTCATACATATATAGAAATAATACTCATTGTAGTTAGAAATCGTACTAGTGAATAGTGGGGACAGATATTCATAAATCACATTTCATTGTGGACAGTAGGCCGTTAGCATATTGGATTTATCTGAACATATATTACTTTGTGAAACGGGTCCAATCTAATGAATCTGTTTGATTGCAAGTGGTATGTGTATTTGAGTAGGGTAATAGGAAATGGTTTGTGTAACTTCAAAATACCTTTACACTTGTTAAATAACAGATACATTTTTGATCTGCGTCGAACAAGTATGAATTTCATCTTATGGTTAAGTGCTCAGAAGAAAGATTGAAATTAGTGGGTTTGTTCATGTGATCAGGTGGTGGATGTTCACAGTAGACGAGAATTAAACTACGATGTAAAACTAATTTAATGCGGGTTTCTAGTTTTCAGTGGTTGACTAACTCACACCATTTCATGATATCGAATTCAACATATTCACCATTTGAAAGTAAATCAAAATTGTCAAAATCGTGCTAATAAATTCATTTTCGGACAAGTAATGCATACTTTTGAATGAAGAAGCGATGCAGGAAATTAAATGTGAACAACTGACAGTTGTCAACTATGTAATATGTAATTTACTTAGGGTGATATATGTGTACCAATTGTAATGTAGATGTCCTGTTATTGTAAAACAAATTATTTTGGAATTCTACTGCAAAATGACTCTGAAGCCATTTATACAAGGTTCATAAAGTGTTAGTGACTGATAGAAATTCATAACTTTCATTTGAGAATATTAATCAAAATTGATATAAATTAGGATTTTTCAATATTAAACTTACGCTTCGATTGTTCAATTCGACGTCTCAATCGAGTGGCTATGATTTATTTTGGGTAAAAATGATGTTTGTATTCATTAATTCTTCATACTACCAATTACATATGTTATCATAGCAATAAGGAATATCAATTTATTAATAACAAGTAACAAAATTCTAGTGGGAATTCACTAACAACCATTTGATTCATTGTGTTTACACATTAGATGACAGTCGTATTGATAGTTAGGTTTTGTAATGCACTGTCTAATTGCAGATTGTTATCTACAGGAATTCGTTATTTCCTAATCATGAAAGTCATCTACGAATTCTCGTCGTCTATCGAAACATTATTTGCTAAAATTGTATGAATGAAAACTGGATTACGTATGGTAAGAAAAATTTGTGGTTTTCGATTTCTTTCATATAAGTAGTGGATCTTCCTCTATTCATGTTGAGGTTCATCCAGTTGTTCGAAGCCTGTTGAATCACCTCAAATATTATCATGCATGTTGATCAGTAATTTACTCATTCCTGATAGGCACAAATTTGAGACTACTGTATATTGAATCTGACTGATTAATTTGTGATATTATTGTTACAATGACATGCTCCACTTTTAGGATGTTACCATTAATAAGGTGAACTTCAAGACCAATGAAAGCATATTTTTAACGAAATCAAAACAAGTCAAAGATGTTTATACTATACATCCAATGGAAACTCTAAATGTCCTCTAAATTACAATTAATCAGCAGAATTACATTAGTTGTCATTAGTATTATCCTATCACTGATACTTGTTCTAATTCCTGTTAGTCTCTATAAGATTCATCAGTCAACCGACTGCGTTACACTTGATCTTATGCAGTATAAAATAAGTGATGTATTTGCAAAATGATTTGAAAAATGATTTGTAAATGGTGTTAAGTAATGATTAAGTTGAAGTTAAATAATTCAGAAAACAACTATTCTAATTTGTGTATACATTTATGATTTAATTTGTTACTGACTAATCTTGAGAAGTCAGTCAGTGATTTGAAAATACGGTCAACAAAGTTCCTTTCAAATGCGTATTGGGTCATGGTTCTATCTAAAAATCTCACAGATTCCTTGAAAACAATTCTGACAGAGTATTATTACAGTTAAATTCCAGTAAATATAAACAAGTCAACATGAGTTGTGCTTTCGTCTATAACTATTACAAGTGTATAATGTAGTGGATTTGAAATAAACCCCAATATTTAAATGGTAGAAATGAATTTTATTTCTTGAAAATAACATTGGTCACACAGTATACTCGGAGTTTCATGTTTGAATTGATGAGAAAATCATGAAGAAAATTTTACGTCCCAACCCTATTAGGAGAGTGCTCCTATATATTCGTTTATGATGATAGTGTGACCTCTCTAATGAAACTATATAGCACAGTGAACGCAATCTAGTTGTAATCATCATCATTATCATCATCATATTTCATGTTGCCACATGCTCATAATTTTTCAATATTTACACAAAGATAGAAAGGATTGTATTATTCTACGAGACCATATCCATCAGACGATTCCATCTTCAAATGTTACTTCATCATATAAACTGAAATGAGTGGAGTGATGATGAATTATTGAATCGAAGATTTATTCTTCACAAAAATATTACACGGATTGTAATGACGTGGATTTTACAAAGGTATGTCTTGTAGTGATGATCAAAATAGATAATGATCAGCATAAAGTATTTTCAAAATTACCTTCAATAGTTTCGTCAATCAACTCTTCAAAATGAAGTGAATGTTTAAACGAATTACATTTAATGAGAGCATTCACTTTGTGGTTATAAACAATATAAATTATGGCAATTAAACAGCATAAGTCATAATCACAGTGGAGAAAATGCATGTCCGTTTTCTTCAATCTACTTGGTCTACTGCAAGAATTGAAGCCGTCGATAAAATTGTTAATGAGAACTGGGCGATCAGTTAATTATCGTTGCATACTATTTAGGAAAATCTATTCAGAACTCTAAAGGATCGGATAAAATTTCACTAGTACATAATCGAGTAATCTAATGGCATATTACTTATCACATTATGTAAATGTGTTGTGTGTTGATGTCAGTCATTTGCATTGTGATGATTAGTTCTTATAAATATGGTCGATAGTTTTATTGAAGACCATTCTCGGTAAATGTCAGTTAAATGTAACACTGTGTATAGAGTGAAAGTTTATTATATAACAAAATTCTAGATAGGACATGAATACACAACAATTGTCAATATACTGTAAAAGAAGTAGCACAACACTCATTTGTTCATAAATAACTTAATGACAGCATTCGAACACAATTTAATACACGACAATACAACCCGCGATGAAGAATCCGTCTCGAATAAAACTGCGACAAGATAAACGAATTATAAAAATTACGGTAAATTAATTGTGGTATGAAACATCACGGATTCAGTGTAAATTCAATATGTGAAAATAATAAAATTCCAAACATGAACATGAAGAACAGATTGTAGTATGTACCAAAGATAAAGGGGGAATTAATATCTTAATGTGTAAAATCAAAAGAAAACTATCCAAACGACAAGACGCATTAGACTCAACCGATTGATAAACTCATGCAGTTCTTTCATTCATATACTAGTAATCACATATTAACTCATTGTCAAACCAAATAAAACAATAACAACATCCTCAGTTAGCATGAATTTCACAGAAATTAATAACTAATAAATAATAATGCAATGTGTTGAATAACATGTTTTAATGAAATCATTTGTTTAAGAAAGAAATATTGGGAAAGCCTGAGACATATACTCATATTCGAATAAACTCAACAACTAATAATTTTAGGTTTAGCATTTGCAAGAAATAATGTTGGAAAAGAACATTTGAATATGACTGCTTGAAATTAGACTACAAAGAATTAAACGACGACTCAAAGTCAGTCAGTTTATGCATTAACATTGTGTGTTAGTGAGAACATCGAAAGTGTTCAGTTTATTGTGCTTTTCAATACTCGCTCAGTACTGGAATATGTGGAAGAGAGATTTGTGAGAGTCGTCTTCCATTCAATTATTGTTTGAAGATAACTGTCTAAAGAAATCAAATTACGTGTTCATCACAGCAGTTTGCATTGGTGCGATCATTTTACGATCTCGAAATCGTTCTCACTATTGACGATGTTACCATGATATTTAATATGCATTTAATTCTCACTACTCAGAATACTAACATTTTTCAACGTGTCTTAATCATGAATGAGAATACTTCACAATGAAAAGTCTTTATCACACTGACTTTCACGTAACCGCATTTACATACAATATTTACAGAGACATTCATCATGATGTATCGTGTGATGATTATGTTATCAGATAATTTTGAATGATCTATTGAATCCGTTGATTAGCCTAATTGATCATATTGAAAGTGAGAATGGTAGTCATCATCTACTTTAGACACAAATTGATAGGGCGTCTGTCACAGCCTAAATATTTCCAATTGTATTGAATGAGTCTGTGCAAATTCACCTCTATTCAGAAGATTTATGTTGCTTATCATTTTATCAATGTACAGACTTACCTTGATTTCTGCGTCCATTTTGATTCTGATCGACATCTAACACAAAAATTAATTTACAAATTATTACAATTCTGACGAATGAACATGAGTTAAAAGTGAATTCACTTGCGAAATCTTGTGGGATATTTTATATGATAATCGTATCACACTATCATTCAAATTCATCACAAGTGCAGATAGTCATTACTTCAACATAACCCATCATGTCAACATACTCAAACAGATAACGGATATTAATTTCAGTTAGTGAAATGGCAAGTAAAGCAATGATGATCACAAATATATGAGAATAATAGTTTGAGGTGGTGTTAAATACACTATGTCATGGGAAGCTAACTTGTTATTCAGTGGTGTAACAAAAGTTTTGGTGAATAATGCACAATGAATTTAGACTAAGCCAAAGCACTGCAAATTGGCATAAATTACATTGACCCAGTGACAATGCAAAACAAACGTGATTCAATGTCATTATCTATTCACCATAAATTTCGTGAACTGGTCAATGTTTGCATATTAATAGCTAATGTTTATCCTACCGTAAAAGTAGTCTAGTCAACATGCTGATCGTGAAATCGTCTAGGTTGTGTTCTACATACTTGATCGAGAAGGAAGTGAAAATCATTCATGGAATATTAGTGTGGACATAATAGACGTTGTTCATTCAGTGAATCCCGTTGTTACCTTTCGAATAATGACTAAATATAACGACCCTATACCTCTACCCCATGATGTTGTATTGATTATTCGTCAGTTGAGGCAGTAGTTGGCTGTACCAAGGAATTTTCGGTTTGTTTGGCACCATCATTGTAATTCAATTCTTCCTACCTATTTTATTGTTTCCATTATTTATTTCAGTAACGTGTCGAAAATCTCCACAGTCCACACTGTTTGTTAGACCTGTTATAATTATAAACATCCTCCTCCATCGTTTACTTCTACTTCTATTTTCTCACGATTGCATTTCAATTATTAAGCCTAGGTTAATTATTTCGCATAATATTCACTAAATTGTCTTACTCTCCACCGCATATCAATCCAATATTCTATGTCATTGTGTTCTGTAACATCAACTTAGAGCATTATTATTAACGTCAGTGAAGATTGGTGTTTAATTTGTTGCTTGTATTCGTCGAGTATGAATGTTGGTTTGTACTCACTGAAAACAAGGGATCACTAAGCAATATGTGTTCTATCAAATATGAGGTGTCACAGCAGTGTGTATCCACAGACTCGTCAGGAAATCTATTCCAGGGCCTTCAAGTTAGGGAAGGCTAAACCGACTTCATCACTGATCTGGCGTCCAATGATATGTTCATATTAGGTTGAAACAACTCCCCACTCTTTCACACGAGTTTTATTATTATTATTATTATTATCGTTATGAACATAATCGTCATCATGATCACTTCACTTCACATTTTCATAATTATAATTAAAATCAATTTTCGTCATTCAGTCCACTGTAATTACCAACATTTACACAATGTTTCTCCAAATTCTGACTTTGTCATGACCAACTATTTCACTCTTACTCATCGATCCCCTTCATCTATAATTTCATCTTGTCACAATCATAATTACTCACCATTGTAAGGAAGAGAATGACTGAGTGCATGTCGGATTCATAATTCTACCTGCATAGCATTTCACTAATTCACACGATTGTGTGTTTATGTTGAATAATTAATTAGTGCAAGTGAAATGATTAGATGAATACACTTAATCGAATGCGATATTTGTTGTTCTTGTTTTGCAAATAATGAACATGATGATTAGAAAATGAAAAAGTAAAATACTCGTAATTATACTTACTACGTGTTGCGCTTGACGTTGTTCTGCGTCCAGTGCCTACAGAATAAATGTCAGAATCCAACAACAATTTGTCAATAAAACGTGGATTGAATGTGATATAGCTGTCAACATTCATCAATGACTAAGCATTCGTTGTTTGTTTAGATTATCCTCATGTGACTTTCGTAGTCGAATCAAGACTACCTACTTATTTGCAATTTTCTTCCTGAATTAATCAACTCTTTTTTCTTACCTAATATTCATTGTTAACCTTAGAACAATAATGTTGAATTACATAGATTTTCTCAATTTATTGCGTTGTTTTAGCAAATTTATCGCATTTCCATAATAATAAAAATTAAGAATTTTCACTTACCATCTATGAAATGTATCATTGCCAATAAGAGTAAACATGAAAATAAATATCGTTTCATTGGTATCCACTATCTATAAACGAAATGTCATTTCATATAAATATACTTCGCTTATATATTGTTCCATTCATATACTGTAACCAATAGTTGATGTTGCTATTGGTGTCATAATAATAAGTAAACAAAATATTTATTAGTGCAAAACAATAATCATTATTTAGTTTAAGGTCATATATACAATAAAATCTATTAATGAAGTTACACAAAATAGATTGTATTCAGGTTTTTAGTTCTTCACCCTAATCCACAGTTTTCATATTACGTTTACTCAACGATGTTGCTGGCGCAAGTTTTCTATTTAATGGTCAAAATACAAAGAAACATCTAGTTGAATTGTATATGAGTGTTGTGTATAATGTTAATATCAATATCACGAATCGGTGTTAGATAACCATTACTATTATTATAAGAAAAATCTTTTGAAATAAATTATTAGTCAAATGTGTACAATAATTTCACATGATTAATAAATGTTTTGAAATTATCTAAGGGTTGTAAACATTTAAAATGAAAGTGACTTCTATATAAATACTCGTCCATGTGATGAAATAGCATTTGTTCAAGTGTTCCTTTATGTTTGTAAAGATAGTTTCTCAATCTGGACCACATGGTTTCTATGTTATTCGTGTGAATTCCTGTTGAGGGATCCACAAAGTGTCGGCTATGAACCACGACATGATGATTGTAACCGAGTCTTGATCAACACATATATGGCTTCAAATCATCCGTGTAAACTCATGTCCCATTTTCTACATACATCCTAATAAGTGGAATTAAGGTAGATATTTTCCTGTCAGAAATTCTTTTAAAGAGACTTTTGAAAAAAGATGTCAATACCAAATACACAAAGCCTAATTTAGGTTTAAATGTAAAATACTAATAACCCACATTTTATGTGTATAATATCGCGGACCGTATTAAGGCAATAAGAACCCATGCGTTTGTCACATCCAAGAGAAAACACAGCAAAAATATAGAAAACTGTTTTGAAGATAGTCAACTTTTTCTTAACAGAAATATAACTTATTCTATATCAATCTGTAAAAAATGTAGCCACACATTAATAGCATGATTCTAATGAATCCACAATAAAAGTTTTAATAATCACGAGAATATTAACAAAATAAGCATTCAGTCTAGCCTAACTGACCCTATGTATTCATATAGCAACCAACATTATGTAGTGTGTAGTTAAAGTGAAATTATGTTACTAACATAATTTAGTTAATAAGGTGATATTCATTTCAACACATTTTACTTTTATAGAACATACTAAGTAAGGAGGTGACTGAGAAATAGTGTAAAGAACTAGTCGACAGAAGTGAAAAATAAATTTACTACTTGAGACTATAGATAGAATTTGTCAACACTTTGCTCATTCACGTATATTTTACATGTATGTGACAAAGCAGTTGAATTAGTAGAACGAGAAAATGAGCCTAAAATTGGACCCCGCTCGATCGAGTTATACTGATTATTAAGTTTAGGTAAACAGATTTGAATTTCGTGAATAATTGTGATTCGTGTCCGTGATTGTAATGAGAGTGAGCACTGCATGGAAATGCTATTTGAGGAAAACATCGCTCTAGTGTTTCCCTGGTTTCTTTGAAAATATTTCTATTTAACTGGTGTTAAATTTTATTAGAGGCACCTTTGTAGAATTAGCTATTAAGCCTCTTGGAACAAACAGCTTATGTTGGCTAAATATGTCAGAACATTTTAATTCGATGAAATCTTTCTGTAAATTGACATTCCTACTCATGCTTCAACATCTATTTGTTTGAAATTAATGAGTTAAGTGAATATGATAAAACTGTGTACGGACAATTATCATTTCAGTTCATGAAATAAAATCATGTAACCAGAACTGAAGAACATTTAAACGAAACAAAGGAAAATCGAATTGAAGAACAAGAACTCTGTCCGACCAGAATACACAGTACTCGACTAATATCACTAAATCTTATTGAATCTGAGTCACTCGTAAACTAAGAATGATAACCAACTGAGGTAGAGTACATAATGGGAACGTGTAAACATGTCACCTGATATGTTCACTGTCAGTTTATTAATAAGTCGATTATATTCTCGATTCAGTAACCACATTATATTACAGAGGGAATTGTATTTATGGTTAGTATATTTACCGTATGAAAGGCGTGTATATTACATGTGGAGGTGACATAGTTATTTAATACGGAATATGAAGATTTCTCATGGTTACTAAGTAATCTATCGATTTATAATGGTGCTGCCTCTATTAAACCAAAGAGTCTAAGATAGGAAAGTTCATCCATTATATTAAATAACTACGACACCTGAAACCATCATATAAACACAGGCACTTCTCATGTGTGCATCCAGAAAGACATTGTGCTATTGGTAAGGGCGCGTCACTGGATCCAGAATCACATCTTGTTGACTCTGACATGATCAATGTAAAAAATACAAGTAGCACACTACCCATTTCATCTATATATATAATCGTTCCTGGAATGACTATTGTATTTATTACTGACACTAACTTACGTTTCGTTTGATCTCTTAACTTTTTAATGAGATCTTTACAGGTAATCCTGTCGTGTACATCGAAGACCTGTAGCTGTCACATTTTGTGTGCATTAGTAATTACCGATTCCTCTTGTGCAATTTTTTCATCTGTCATATTCACTTTTCTTACCGAATATATTCATCCATTTCAACAATTTTAAAAAATCATTCAAATGACGATTTAGAACATCAATCTTCCCATTGATTTGTTATGAAAAGAAGCTTGTTAGTCTCTGTTTTCATATGTGTATCCTGATCGAATGGCCTCGATATGGCGATTATTTACAAGTATTATTTAAGGTGAATTGTGACTGGCAAGTGGAATCGAGAACGCACTCTTCATCCTAATAGACACTTGTCATCAACTATGTGGTGTCGAGTCGTTTTAAGTGTCATTCATCAAGCAAGTTACTTAATTATTATCAGTAGTGTGAATTAAAGCAGCAAAAATAAATAAATTCAGTTTAGGCCACAACGAGAAATGTTAGATGAGATACATCAAATCATCATTTGCAACTACAGTATTCTTTATACATGAACTAACTAAGCATAACGTGTGAACTTTGTTGCGATAATCATTTTAAAATTTTCTTTACAGTAGTCAATTATACAGTGAGTCATCAATGCTGTTAATTGTTTCACATATGTCCAATAAGTTTAGAGTCTTTAAGTTGATTGCCGATTACAATATGTTCTTGTATAACAGTTCTACAAGTACATTTAAGGGTGATGTTCCGTGCAGGATAAATGCTATACTAGGCAGATGGACAATGAATGTTTACCAACATACAGCAATTGAAGATTTTTTCTTCAGTGTTGTGTGTGTAACGTGTAACTTCCAGATTAGTGACACAACTTTTCTCTAATGGGACAAATACATTCCATTTCATTGACATGTTTGACTTTTCATATTGATGAGTAAAACGATCGTTTCATACTATTTGTATGACATGACTGTTTGATCGATATCCATAAATGTACCTGAGAACACTTTGTTTCCAATCAAGAATCTTCAGATTTACATTAATGGCACGTAATTTGTTTTTGTTTCGTCACAGATAAATGACGGTTGGGTACAAATCGAAAACATGAACAACTAGTTGGTTATTGTGATTTAGTGCGATACTGCTCATTAGTGCGTAATCACAATTCTACTATGGAATCCAGCTCAGGTCCTTCAGGTTGGCGTCATAAGTGATAACTGTCTCAGAACTTGCATGTCTAAAGTGCACCAATTTGAATACCTCATTAAAATTTCAAGAACATTCTGAAGTTAGTCACCAGTTGACTAATGATTGCAACTGAACTTAAATGGGTCTCTAGTTATCACTCTTGAATTTGTAATTTGTGTTCGTTTTGAATGGTTCTATTGAGTTACAACTGATAAGAAATTCAGTCATATTGATACACATTAATATGGTATTCATATATTATTATTGACTATGCCATGAATATCATAGGTTCATAGTAATCAAAGATTCATGGTGTAATATGAATACATAGAACGATTGATCAAGCAATATTTTCGTTTTATCTGTAAGAATTATGAAAATGTCTTCTTTATACATAGAATAAAACGTCAACTATTCAATCATCTTTTCAAGGAGTTCACTTCTAGTCGTGCGTGATAGAAATCCTCCACGAGTTAACCTAGAATGGAAATTTAGTCAAAAGTCGAATATATTGATTTTAACCGATTATACTTGTAAATATGATTATAAAGTGGTTAGTTACCAAACGTAACTGCTCAATGTTTGGTACTTATGGTTTAAAAATGTTAAATCGGTATGTGCTGCAGCAGATAAGCAAATCGGGGGAAGACATTGGATTCCACTAAACCTGTTTCTTAGAAGTCGTATTTCAAGTGGTAAAGGATCATATGAAATAATGGCTTAATGAATAAGAATGTTGGTGAAAATACGTGTAATGTAGCTAAGTCTCATTCAATATTTAACTATTACACCGTCATTCGGATAGATAATAAAGAGACTTGCCGAATTCTCTTTATCTTATTTTTAATATCATCTAAATTATGGAAATGATGGAAAATAGATTTGGAACACAGGAGGGTTAGTCTATCGCAGGATTTTCGAAAATCAGGGGAAATCAACATATTCCACTAATTCCGTTTTGTTGGATGTAGTAGTATATATCATACTACTCATTAGTACTTAAGTACTATTTGTGTAATTTGTTATTTGCCATTGATTGTTCGGTTATGGCTAAACATTCTCGAAATTGTTTTCCATGGGTTGGAACTCCGGTTGTCTGACCAGCCACTTTCTTTTGGCATTTTCTCGCTCGTATGGGCAGTGCAGATTGTTGTAACCGTTTCGTTGTTGTTGTTGTTACTTAATCACCTTGAATGTAAGTGACTAGTAAATAAATAATTGTTTGATATTGAATCACATCAAGTGTTAATATGACTATTCCAATATATAAATAATCCGAAAACTCGAGACGGCATTTTGACATTGTCAACATCGAGTGCGTTATTCCAGTGAATCTAACGCGATGTCGAGTTAATTCTATAAGTTTTCTAGAAGTAGTAGTTTCTGAGTAGAAAATGTTCCCATGAAAGTATGATATAATGAATGAGAATATTGGTGATAATACGTGTAATGTAGCTAAGCGTCATACAATATTTAACAATTACACCATCATGCGGATAGAAAATAAAAAAGACTTGCTAAATTCTCTTTCTCTAAGTGTAACTATCATCTCAACTATGTTAATGAAGTGAAATACACATGGATCACAGAAGGGTAAGTCAATCGCAGAATTTCCGAATATCACTGAGGATAACAATGTGAAGGACAATTAAGACCAATGAAGGGATTTATATTTTTTTACCAAATCGATAAACAGAATCAAAGGAATGTGAAAATTGTCCTTAAAATCATTTATTAGATTCAGCTAGTTTTGTCGTACGGTTAATGTATATGTCGTTTTTAATCTGACCTATGTTTTCTTAAGATATCTATATAACCACCTTCACCTGCTCATCAATATTGCCAATATTTGTATGAGTTCCAAACAACTTCTATCAGTCACCCCTTGATTACATTATTATTGCATTAATTATTATTATTACCATTATTACTTCTTTCATCTTTCTTTTCATTACTTATGTATTGTCTTTCTGCGCTTACGTATACGATGGCACTCTCTAAACTCTCATCATACGATAATGATTATGATCCTATCCATGCTCATTGAATTAATGGCTTAATCAGTTGTTGGCAATTATTTCTCTAACCACTTCTGAATTTCCTACCCTGTTGTTTAACACATCACTATTTGAATTGCATTGGATATAAACAATATGCATTTCACAATTACGTGACTGATGAACATTTTTCATTTAATCGACATTGAGAGTTATTGTAATGTCTGAGCTTGAATATCGTCGAGATTTGAATGTTTATACTTGTAGACATTTTTATATAGGGACATAAACAAACATCGGTTGAGATATTTAAACGACTACTTGGTCAGAAGCACGACTAATTAGACCAGTGTACACATTCATTTTGATGTCAACTAACCTAGTTTAACTACTTGATTCATGGAGCAAATTACATTATCTATAACAATAGTATTTGGAAGAATCTATCAATCATAGGTAATACATAGAGTAAAAATGGATATGAGTAGTAGGACTTAACAAAAGCAGTATCTATCAACGTTAGGCAAGGTGGAATTACCGACAATACCTAAAAGTATTTTACTTATCAAACTATAGTATGATGATGATAGTCGATTAAATCATAATTACGATCAATTACCAATAAGTTCCTAATATAAAAGTACAAAGATTTATTGCGGTTACTCAGGTGCCAATCACTTAGTACTTGCGTGTTCTATTAAACAAGTTTATTATCGTATAATTATAAATCACTTTCTTAGTGAATAAAGAACAGAGTAGAAAACATTTACGTAATACTGATTGTATTTATATGTAAACTTCCATCTAACATCAGTTGTTTTCTCTTGTATATTCAGCGAGAAGTACCATTAAACACAGGGATATATAAATACATATAAACTTTGCGGTCATTAAACTCTTATACCATTTACTAAGTTGTAAGATTTTACTTACATTCTCCGTTTAGTTGTCGTATACTCATGAAATTAGTTTCAGTATCAACGTGTATAAGCTGGTTATGGCTAACATACAAACCTAGGTATTTACGAATACTATTACTGAATCCAACCAAAAGCCACCTAGGAGTGAACGTCATGTAAGTTTGCGGCACATTTTATAAGAAAGCAAAATAAAAGTAATGCTCAATAAGAAACATACGTTTATTGCTTTTGATGGCTAGGCAAATAAAATTAAATTAACATTGGTTCCGAAGTGGGCGTATGCAGTGTATTATCACTGGTCACGTCAGGAATTCAGTAATAACCAAACATTAATGTCGATTTAATATGTGACACAATTTTATCGACAAATGAACCATAAATACAAGAATTCGCTCCAGTGATTTTAAAACAAACTAACTTCTTTTTATTATTTCAAAGTGTTTGCACAAGTATGTCTGGACTCACTGGTGAACTTAGTGTTGTTAGATACGAACAGACAGAGTCCGAAACCCACTGTGAACATCAGTTGTGAAATGCAGGTATATACAGTCGATAAATTGCAAATAGATCGTAAAGCATGTTCCGCTTTCTACTTATCCCGTTCAATCCAAATTGACTTCTTTTCTTTATGAATATTGATGTCATTATTCTGTATTACCAACGACACTTAGAAAGAAATATATCTGTATTGGAGAAATATAGATTAGATCCAGACTACCGATATTCACGCTAGTTACCTCTGTGCAGTTAATAAACACCGACTTGTTATCCAAATACGGAAAGGTATTAGCTGTATGTGCTGAATAATCAGCATTAAATGAACAATTGCTGAATATTCATTTATACTTGAAGTAGTTGTCCGAAGAAGAAACTTGCTTAGAAGAAATTGAAGAAAGTTTGAAAATAATAAAATTTTAAATAACTATTAGTTAGTGAATGTGCGATACATTGTCGAGTAGGAGGTGATAATTTTTCAGAGTTGTTCACTTCAAAATATCTGTGAACTATTATTCGCCACGTTGATGTAAACATTTCAACGCATCTAGATAGCTGATATTATTCGTAACAATTGGTGCTGGTTGAGTACATCTGGAAACCAAAATAATTTTAATATCTATTTTACTCTAGTATGTGACTTCTCATCAGCGTGCACCCTCGATTTGTACATAGAATCGAATCTAGCCACTTCAAGTCTTAGATCGAATGCTACCAATAAAACTAGCACCCCCATTAATTTGTGGTCTAGTCATCTCTATGAAACCTAAAGACCATGGATGTGCATTGATGAGAAGTCCCTTAATTTAACTAAACTTTCTTTCAAGTATGCCTGATTTTCATTGGTATCCTACTAACCTCAATCTGTGATGAATACTAACAACGAAACGTAATACCTATTTCCACAAAACTACTTCAATTTATTTAGATATTATTTCTTTCTTGTATGCAAACTTTTCAATAGACATTGGTCAGTGAACAATTGTACAAATAGAATCAATTTTATGTGAGTACTTCTAGTATGATAAGGTGGAGATATAGAATCAATTGATTTATTTCAAATGTAACCTATTGATGATGAACCAGTCACTTAATTGTTTACTAGTAGATAATCATCCTGTATTTGCAGTGATATTTATATACAGACTGTTTCTTATTAGATTATCTTTCTAATCAATTATACTGTTATATCTGAAATTGCACTCTGTATTTCATACACATCGATATTTTTCACTAATGATTGATTCAAGTGATGTTGCACTTATCTTCTGCTAGACATTTTTCCAATAATCATTAATTGTTAATGAAGAAAATGGTAATCCTGTTTTTGTTCACCAATTATACACACTTTACCTAAGTAGACTATAGAGTGATTACATAATCTTCGTTGTTATTATAATGAATTAATGACTTAGTATTATTATGAATTGATTACCGACTATTACCGAATGAACATGATTACTACATCAAATAGATTCAGTGATTATAACACTAACTTGTGCTTTATCTGTGTTAAGTAAGTCGGAATTGTGAAAATCCTATGAAAGTCAATCTGTCAACTTATTGTTCTATGAAGATATGATTGATAATGTTTTTATATTACCGACCTTCCGATGTTTGGATTCAATTCAGGAAGCACTGAACAGGTGCTTTGTCCTATCATTGGAATCCTCAACAGTTTGCACCCTATATATCGCCCCAGGAGCTTAAAGTTTGCGAAAGTCTATCCCTCTGCACCAGTGAGCTGGTAGGCCTCCAATTGTAGAATTCCCACTTTCATAAATTTACATTGATAACTATCTCACTTCTGACAAGCCTGAACTCCATCAGTTATCAATCTGTCAATAATCCAATCAACTAAAACTTAATATCAATCTCCACAAACCACCTCAATTATTCTAGAGTCAATAATACGACGCTGCCATTAATCATTTATATTTATTTCCATCTAGGTAAATTTTCGTTAGACTTGTACAGCAATCATAGCAGAATAATTCATGAACTCATTTTGTTTTCGAGTTTCTTATCAGCTGCATACAACCAATAATCAATATTGATCATTTATAAAATGGTTAGACATACTTTACGACAGGAAAGCTTGAAGGATTTTGAGTTAACCTGCAAATATGAATCAGTCAGAAGAGCACAACATGAGTGGTTAATAAGTAAAACATGACCGATGTGGTTTTTTATTCATGGGTCAGCTACAAGAACATTCTAGAGAATAAGACTGAGGAGAGCATGTATACAGAGTTATGATGATAAGTTCGGTAAAAACATTGATTAACTAAGTAAAACTAAGGAAAGAGGAATTAGAAATTAGTATCAAAAATGCTGCGTAACCGAATCTCCAAAACTGAAGTTACTAGGGCACATTATGGTTTATTACAGATTTTTCTTGTAGACACAAATTTGATTTAAGTTGTTTTATGGCAATCGCTTCAGTAAAATGTAAGAGATTCGATTTGCTTAGATGTTGATAATATTGAAAAATGTTGAAATATTGACGGTATGTCCGTAATCAATTGAATGGCAAGGAATCGTGATGGCGAAAGTGCAATATCCTTTTAACTCCGCTTATACAGCATTTGATTAGAAATGATGATACTTCCCTTCTTCTTGTTCTTCCGAAATATGTCCTTCTGCGTGAATATGTAATATGGAATACATAATTAAAGATATCGAAAATAGTGGGCTTGTTCACATGTGATTGTCGTAAAAAACAGCTGGTTTTATAGAGTTAGTATGGAGAATCTGGAAGGTTCTGTCGACCAGCGATTGGATGGAATGTCTCTGGCTGTTTTAAGGGTTCTAAAGGCTACGTTGAGGTTTCTGGGAGCCTTCGAAACAATCATAAATATATCTGCTAAGATATGACGTAGTGTGCTTCCTATAGCAACCTCATCTGTTTAGCGATATAAAGTACTGATTAAATGGAATTGTACATCTCTAGTAAACACTGATAAGAGTTGTTTATACTCGACTATTGGCTATGGTAGATTGATTTGTTCACATATGATTTACATACTTTCTTCTAAAGCGAATGTAATTATAATGATGATGCATTAAATGAGACCGAGAATTCATCAGAACAATTGACATTTTCTTGCACCTAAACAAATTAAAATGTATTCTGAAGCTTCACAAAATCAGAACAGTTTAAGTGTTGATGAACAGTTTTAGTCATAATCCACTTTCACTTATTTGATCAACCATGATTCTAAATAATTTAGTCGATTGGTACATAGCAAATGCTAAAAGTTTTAGTTGTTTGGTAGTATATGTAATTCGTTTGATGAAGAGAAATTTGTTTCATTTAGAAACTTCCTAGTAATATGTGCATATTTCGAATTAAATATCAACGATTGAACACAGTTAGATAATCTATGAAAATTTGGCGGCAGCTGACAGATATTTTGTTCTAATATAGAACACATTATTTATTTATATTCTATCCCGTAAAACACAAGCTTGCTAAAAATTCACTCACCAGAATAAACATGCTCAACAATTTAAACTCTGCCCTGCGAGTAGAACGAATCTATATGACGCTTCATGATGAAAGCCGAGATTCTTCGGAAGTCATGAGGCCGATCCCCCTCCCCTTCTAACGACCAGAGCAAAAATTTTTGTAGGTACACGGAATGTTCGGACAATGTGGGAGATCGGGAAGATCACCCAGATAGCAACAGAAATGAAGTGATAGAACTTGACTGTGATCGGGTTAAGCGAAATGCACTGGACTCAAACTGGATAGAAAACATTAGCTGCGGGTGAGGTGCTACTATACTCCGGGCACTAAGAGGAAAATGCCCCACACACCCAAGGAGTCGCTCTGATGCTGTCCAAGAAAGCACGCTATGCACTTGTAGGATGGGAACCACATGGACCCAGGATCATCAAAGCATCTTTCAAGACAATGAAGAAGGGGATTATAATGAACATCATCCAGTGTTATTCACCCACCAACGACGGCAACGACGAGGATAAAGATCAGTTTTATGATAGGCTGCAGTCAGTTATAGTGAAGTGTCCAGAAAAGGATTTGACAATCTTAACGGGGACCTAAACGCTGAAGTCGGAATCGACAACACCGGATACGAAGACATCATGGGACAACAGGGACTGTGAGAAAGAAAGAGAATTGTGAAAGATTTACAAATCTATGCGCTTTCAACAAAATGGTTATAAGTGATAAATACTCCCCCACAAACTCATACACAATGTTACATGGGTCTCACCGGATCATACTACAGAGAATCAAATTGATCATATATGCATCAATAAAACATTCAGAAGATCAATGGAAAATGTGAGAAGCAGGAGAGGAGCTAATATAGCTTCAAATCACCACCTAGTGGTTGCCAAAATGAAATTGAAGCTAAAGAAACAATGTGTAACTGGTGTAACAGCATTACAACGGTTAAATACAGCCACTTTTCGAGATACTGACAAACTCAAGGAATTCAAAATAACTCTCAACAACAGGTTTCAAGCCTTACAAGATCTGCTGAACGAGGAAGAAACCACTATGGAGGACAACTGAAAAAGAATCAAAGAGGTACTAACTTCAACTTGTCGAGAGGCTCTGGGCCGCAAGAAACACCATTATAAGGAATGTATTTTCACAGAGACCCCGAGCAAAATTCAACATAGGAGGAACAAGAAGGCAGAAATCAACAACAGCCGAACTAAAGCAGAGAAAATCAAGGCACAAAGTGAATACACAGAAGCAAATAAGCAAGTAAGGAAGAGCATTAGAGCCGACAAATGGAAGTACATCAAAGGCCTTGAAACGACAGCGGAAAAAACTGCAAAAGAAGGACGTATGAAACAGCTATACGACACAACTAAGATACTGACATGGAAATATAGTAAACCAGAGCGACCGTTCAGGAACAAAGAAAGCAAGCCAATCACCGAGATTCAAGAACAAAGAGACAGATGGTTAGAACATTTTGGGGAACTCTTGGGTAGACCAGCTCCACCGAACCCACCAGATATCGAAGCAGCATCTACGGACCTCCCGATAGATGTCAATCCACCAACGACGGAAGAAATCAAGATAGCCATCAGACAGATCAAAAGTGGGTAAGCAGCAGGACCTGACAATATACCAGCCGAAGCAATCATGTAACACATAGACGTAACGGCGAGGATGCTCCACGTTTTATTCAAGAGGATCTGGGAGGAAGAACAGGTGCCGGCAGACTGGAAAGAAGGATACCTTATCAAGATAACAAAGAAAGGAGATTTGAGCAAATGTGAGAACTACAGAGGAATCACACTGTTGTCAGTACCAGGGAAAATCTTCAACAAAGTGTTGTTGAATAGAATAAAAAACTCAATGGATGCTCAACTTCGCGATCAACAGGCTGGTTTCCCTAAGGGGCCACAAATTCAACACAGAAAGCACCGACCCAATTGAACTTGATGGTGAAACTCTGAAAGAAGTGGATACCTTTACATAACTGGGAAGCATCATTGATGAACAAGGAGGATCCGATGCAGATGTAAGGGCTAGGATCGGCAAAGCAGGGGCAGCATTCCTACAGCTGAAAAATTTTTGGGGCTTCCAACAACTGTCTACCAACCTCGAAGTTAGACTCTTCAACTCGAAAGTCAAGACAGTTCTTCTCTATGGAGCTGAAACGTGGAGAACATCCTCAGGAGAGTAAAGGTATTTATTAACAATTGTCTATGTTGAATATTGAATGTCTGTTGGCCGGAAACCATCAGCAACAGCCTACTATGGAAGAGAACAAACCAACTCCGAGCTGAAGAGGAAATCAGGAAATGACGTTGGAAATGGATAGAACATACATTCCGGAAATCATCAGACTGCATCACGAGACAAGCACTAACTTGGAATCCTGTTGAAAAACGGAAAAGAGGAAGGCCGAAGAGCACACTGCGTCGAGAGCTGGAAGCAGAAATTGAAAGGATGAACAGTAACTGGAGACAGCTGGAAAGAATTGATTTGGACAGAATTGAAAGAAGAATACTGGTTAGCGGCCTACGCTTATCCGAGAGGGGTAACAGGCTTAAGTAAGTAAGTGAATCCATACTAAAAGTACATTTAACTTATTTCGTTATCTTGGCCAAATCTAGGGTCAAATCCCTAAGCTTTTTTCGCTCATCCTCACTCTTACATTTTTCCTCTCTTCTTACAAGACGTTAATATTCCTAATAATAAAAACCAAAATCAGCAGCCTTTTCTCCCTATCGAACCAAGAGGGTGCACACTGCGGGGGGGTCATGTGTTGAAACGAAGTAGATCTTCAGTACTATTTGGTTTTCAGTATATTACTTGATCAATCTTAACCTGAGGCGATTACAATCAACGAAACATCGCTAATTATATTATGTTTATTACCATTATCATCATTTAAAATACCGCTCTGAATATTTCTTAATAGTCACAATGTAGTATGACATTTTCTTTTAATCTTGCTATATTAAATGATGTTTATGTTTTCAATAACATTATCTATCTTTGTTGTCTACGATCATTTTTAGCATTTAAAGACTTAGTCAACGGGTGATTTACCAATTTCAATTCACAGCTTTGACATACTCAATCAAAATGCTCACGTACATATTCTGTGGTATTGTCTAATTGTAAATGACATTCATGGAATTATCAATTTATAGTTTGAGGAAGACTTTATGCAAAACAATTTTTCGCTTCAACATTTCTGACTTTTATATATTATATGGACGAACCAATGACGAAGATCCAATGATTATAGATGATCAGAAATAAATGATTATAAAAGTGCTAAATATCTACTATCTGTCTTCCAGGTCAGTGGTCATAGATCTCATCGACCATGATATATATAACTTATAATTTTGTCTCAGTGTTGTACTGTTCATATACGTGTTTACAGACTTCAGGAAAATATGGTAGACAATATTGTTCAAAAGCAGGAAACAGTTAAATGGACCATTGTTGTCAACAATTTTGTCATCAGGCACATCCGGTTAACAAGTCCCAAACAGGACGAAAGTGCATCCTACGTTCCGATTATCAGCCACATACCTAATCAAGATTTGCAGAATGTTAAAATCCAAAGTTAGAATACCTGTGTTGTATTCACAATTCAACCTAAAACTTACATGCGTTTTGTTGATTGTTGCAACCTTACAACAAAATTCCCTACATCATTCCAAAATGATCTTATACAGTCACATATTACACATTTTAACCGTGCTCAGTTTACAAGTTCAATGTTTCATAGCACAATATTCCTAATCCACTTATTGCTAACACTAATACTGACAGCTTGTTTCGAAAATCTGTACAGAATACACAACCGTTTACTAATATGATCACTGAGTTATAGATTGCTAGTTAATAATTTGGAACACGGTTAAAGGTTGCTATATGTAACGAAACATCTCGATACTTAAGTCGTTTGCTTTGAATGGTCCAATTAGCTTTTGGATCCTTTGGCCACTTTTAGCCAATGAGATAACAGTATTTCGGTGAATATCTTAACGGGGAGGAAATAATAATATTATGGGAGTGGGGGATACATAGTTAATAAGTAACTCTGAGATTAGTTATGGGCCATTCTTCAAAGATATTTAAGCAGAGACGCATTACAAAATGTCTTTCCCACGTAAAGGCAAGGATTGCTATCCGTAGATAATATTAAACTACAGTTTCAACCGTAAGCATATATATCTATATGGTTAACACTATAAATCTCGTACTGCTGGATGCTTCCGTGCAGTCTTATTTCACTAACGGTGCAAAGCCAATTCTTAGATAACAATACAGCCATTTGTAATTATATTATTCCTGCATGAACAGGGTTATAACTGTGATCCTAACATGAAATCTCAAACGTATAACAAATTCTTAACACCAAACCATACCCTTAGCGTGAAATCACCATTCTATCTGGAAATATTAAATCCTACTTCTAATATTAACCTATATCAAAAGCTATTTCAAGCCTTAAGTCCTAATTGTACTTCTGAATTTAATATTATTATTTCTTATTATAGATTTTATTTTTAAACTTAAGCCCTGATCCTATATAGTACTGCTAATACTGAATCCTAATTTTAACTGGGACTCCTAATATTACTATCTTGGTTCTGATTAATTCGGTTTTATATGTCACGACCACCTAGTTTACTTATCAGATTATAGTCTATTTAAGGAAACTTACACATTTTATGTAAAGCAAAATATTTTCATCAAAACAACCGAAATGCTTGTCTATGTCTTTATAGACAGCATTACATATTTGCCATATTAGGCGTATGACACAAACCTCTTTTTCACAACTTTTACATGATTATTCGCATCATTTTATATAGCACAGCAGGGACAGTATAAAATTGAGTAAAGCTTCACTTCATACAGTTCCTTGAAGGTAGTCACGTGCAATGACGCAGCAGTCACATTGTTAATAAATTCCAACTAGGGTGCTATGTTTTATTTCAAATCCGACAAGTCATAGGAAACTAATACTAATAGAAATCTAACATTTACTAAACAGTTATTATGTATATTTTGCATTCATCATGCAAAATATAATAATTATTGATTTATACATTAGGTGTCTAAAGACAGGGTTATACCATTGTTGATGGTTAGCATAGCCACTGATTACAGCAGAGGGATTTCATTTAAACTGAATATATTATTAAGTAACAGATCAGTATTTGGCACAGGGTATACATAATCCACCATCCATTTCGTCAAAATGTGGACACACTTAGGAATGTTTATTGCATAACTTCAACCCGCATTACATGTGAAAGTAGGAACAAACTGTAGACAGTCCACTATATCATATTTTAGCCAGCATTATCATAATTTACAAATTGTTTGTTGGTATATAAAATGTTTTATAAATAGCTTGATTGGTCAATTGTGATCGATTCAAAATATCAAATATCAGTGAATTTTAGTATCCATACTTGATCAGAGTTTTACTGTAACCTACTTGTTTCCACTATTTAGAATTAAAAATTTCTAACCGTTTGCAGCATATAGCTTTTGTATAATCCTGTATGGAAGAAGTTTAAATTTTCCAACTGAGGGAGAAAATAGCTATTTAATACTCCATAAATTCATTTGTGACGAATGTAAACAACAAATTAAGACCTGTCTTTCCAAAAGAACACGCCAAACTAGATTATAATAATCACTTTACTTGTAGCCTACTTCGAGACACTCTTGATGTTCTAGTCAGAAGTTATTACTCACTCAATTCAGACATTTCGGAAATAAAGCAGTTATTACCAGAGGTATTGTTGACTGTCATGCTATTTCACAGATTGGCTGAAGTAGGTATCATATCGTCTTAGACGACCTGTTGGATGGTGTTTGTTGGTTAAGAGTTTGTTGGAAGATCTGGAATCACTGAATTCTATCAATCCCAAATGAGGTCGTTGGTGTGTACTGCTCAAGGGTCTTATACTGGGACGAAATGACTGTTTGGTTCATCTCAGTATCCAATGATACTAAAGGAGATCAATCTGTGATGAATTCAAGCGACAAAATAAAAACCAGTTTGTACAAAACTATCGCAACCTGACTACGGCATAGATGTTCATGTTGACTTGTAACCTGTCTGATAAGTCATGCTACTTAGCATTATTACTGACTGAAATTTTAGTTTTGTTTATTTCTGTCAAAAGACAACAGGTAGTTTATGTTTAATATTATTATTTTTCTCAGTAAACGTTTGTATTTTTGATACTAAGACTGAAAAATTGACGTTGGTATACGTACATCTTGAGTGGATTGCCCAAATACAACGTTAAATTGCATGTTTTTTTGTAAGGTTGTATTGTGGTTATCAAGTGAAAACTAGGAAGCAAACTTAATTTTATTAGAGACGTGTCGTTCTACTTTGATAAATGTTGAAACTTAGGTATATCATAACAAACTCCTACAATTGGCAAATGACTGATCAGTTGCCGTTTTTAACATTAACATTAGATAGATACAATGATTTACAGATTGAGTACTTACCTTAAGACATGCGTCACGGTCCGAATTCAAAAGCTTAATGAGTAACGCGATAGTATTTGCAACAAACGCACTGAGTTCGAGTCCTGGTAAGAATGATGTTACTGGGAAGAAGATTCGTCTAGCAGATAAATTCCAGCTTTCAATCTAGATTCATTTCGCCACGATTTTTAATTACGAAATCTTAATATAATGTCATCGTTTGTACTAATTTTTTGTAAAGTTATTTCACCCTAGAATTGGTTGTTTTCGTTTTCGCTAATTTAATTATCTTGTTCAGTTTAAACACTTGTCTGATTTCTTTGTTCCTATGTAATAATACATTGTTTCATCATCAGTAGTATGAACTAAGTTTCCCCTTGTTCACATTTATTAGTACCAAACTTCCTCTTTAATTGTGTGTATGATCAAGTGCATGGGCGCTTTCAACACGTTTACTCAAGGCAAACGGCAGGCTATCAAGAAGTATTTTATACGTTAATGTGTTTACGGATACCGATCGGATTGTATACATCATGTAACCGATACATTCTGACACGTGAAATTAAGTGATTCAGGAAATAAACTTTATCCATTTCAATCATAATACCATGAAATGCCTAATTCTTCACATGTGTGACGTGTAGTATTTGTATCACAATAACGGAAAATCGACTGATAATTGGTATTCCGCTAAATATAATTAGCCTAACCGATTTATTCTATTACAGACGCTCAATCAAGGCATTTTAAAGTCAGTCAATCAAGTTTCCGTTGTTGTGACTCCAAAACAAATAATCTAAAACATCAATAACAAGACAAGAATCCATTGGTAATACAAAATCACAATTTGTACACAATGTTGTCATATGTACCAATAACTAGAAAAGTGTATATCAACAGTTTTCGATTGCAAGTGTTTGAAGAGAGTTGATAAGTAAGTATGGATTTAAGTCTCCTGATAGTTGTCACTTGTAATACTGCGCGATGCAAGTTCAGATTTTATAGACAGTACCAGCTCTACATTCTACGCGAAACACTATTTCAACAATATTCTATTAACTTCATCTTAAAGTTAGTAATTGTACATGATGCTTCTTCAGGTAAAAATGAGATTTGAACAGCTTGATTTTTAAGGCTTTAAAAATACTTCATTTGTTAATCTTTAATCCATATGAGCTAAATCGTTTTACGACATGATGCTGAAGGATGACTCCAACCGGTGAAAAGGCAAGGAGGAAGGCCACGTGACTAAAGTTGATCAGTTGATCTTATATTTAGCTGGTGACAGATTTTCATTTGTAATTTAGGAGCCATCGCTGAAAATAACTTAAGATATGTTTAGAAAACGTTCACTTTGTGCATGCAGTATAACAATCTTCAGAGGAGTAAGCAAATATATAGGTACACATAGACTAATATTCTGTAAACACTACTAAATATGCTACACATTTAATAAATGACAGTAAATATTCTTCTTTATGGTTTAAACTCTATTTGACATAAATTTATTCATTTATGAGCCTATTATACACTACTAGTATACACCACATACTTCTGAATTTCGTACATCCTTCCTTATTTGTGCTTTCCACATGAACATGACGTTATTAAGTTACCTCATTACTATATCTCCACAGCAAAATAAAAGTATAACAGTATGATATAATACTACACTTCATGAACAGCCAATGTGACTTGAGTTACGACTATGACCTGATCAACTTGGTGAACGGTGATTGGTTAGCATTGTTTTGAGAGACCAAACCCTAATGACAGCCATGTCAATCCCCTTCAACACTATAAAAAACTAGACAAACATCATTATAGTCGCTGCTCAGTCAGTAATGTTATTTATCACATGTGTAAAATACAATTTGTTCCTATGATGAATTTTTCCAAAATAAGAACAGTAACATTATGAAATGAATTTGTTTCTACATTTCATGCGCTTCGATTCTTCAATACAAGCAAAATCGACCAAACAATCAATGCCTGTTGCCCCATATGGAGCATAGGCCACCGACCAGTATTCTCCAACCAACTCTGTCCTGAGTGACCCTTTCCAGTGCTTCCCAAGTGCACTTCAGTCTCTAGTTCCCGACGCACTGTATTCCTGGGTATTCCCCTTTTTCTTTGACCTTTAGGGTTCCATGTTAATGCTTGTCTTGTGGCACAAGTTGATGGTTTCCTCAGTGTGTGTCCTATCCACCTCCAACGTCTTTTCCTAATCTCTTCCTCTACTGGAAGTTGATTCGTCCTCTGCCATAGAAGGCTGTTGTTGATGGAATCCGGCTAACGGATCTGAAGTACCCTTCGCAGACAGTAGTTTATAAATGCTTGTATCTTATGAAGGATATTTTTCGTAGTTCTCCAAGTTTCAGCTGCATACAACAAAACTGTCTTCAAATTTGCATTGAAAATTCTAACTTTAATGTTGGCTAACAGTTGGTTTGAGTTCCAGATGTTTTTCGGCTGTAGAAATGCTGCTCTTGCCTTACCAATTAGCCCCTTCATATCTGCATCAGACCCTCATTGTTTATCGATGGTGTTGCCCAAGTATGTAAAGGATTTTACATCTTCCAGAATTTCTCCATCAAGTGAAATTGGGTTAGTGATGTTTGTTTTGTATTAAAGGATCTTGCTTTTCCGTATGTTTATGTTAAGGCCTATAGCTCTCGAGACTGCTGCTGCCTTGTCCGTCTTCATCTGCATTTGTTATTGTATGTGATAGAAGAGCAAGATCGTCTGCAAAGTCTAACTCTAGACTATTAAAGTAGCTGTGTGTTGGGGAGGAAAAAATGGTGGAATGCGATTGTGGTACAAGTATCATAGATAACTATTCGCACTAACTGTACCGACTACCGGGTGTGGTGGTGTTGGGGTGTGGGGAAACAGAAATACAATCCGACTACCCTTGATTATTTAGCTGCATAGTATCGCGGACCGAACTAAGCCAACAAGAACCCACGCGTTTGTCACATCCAAGAGAAAATACAGCAAATATAGAAAACTGTTTTGAAGATAATCAACTTTGTATAAACTGAAATATAACTTATTTTATGTTATTCTGTACAAAATATAACCACACATTAATAGCTTGATTCTAGTGAATCCACAATAAAAGTGCTAATAATCACGAGAATATTCACAAAATTAGCATATAATCTAGCCTAAATGACTCTATGTTTTCACATTGCAACCAACATTATGTAGTGTGTAGTTAAAGTGAAATTAAGTTATTAACATATTTTAGTTGTTAAGGTGATATTCATTTTAACACATTTAACTTTTATATTGTCTTTGATATGGTCTGCAATGGTTACTTCAAACCCACTTAGTCCATTTGAGATGTTTCAATACACCAATATTATGTAGAATGTCGCATGAGTATACATTAAACAAAAGATTTATGTATTTTATTAACTGCCCTATCCATGACAAAATTCATTAGAGATGCAAAGTACAATCATTGTGATTGGATTTTAACAAGTCTGTGTTGCTGTTAAAATATCAGTGCTCACTTTGAAACCGTTCGCAAAGATCAATTAAACCAACTGATACATCTGATCATTTCAATATGAAATGAAATCTGATGTCTCTATTCATCACATATTATTGTCAATTTAACATCATTGAATCCAGGTAGCATTAGGTAGTCATCAGCAATGTGATAGCCAGTGTCATTATAACTAACTGATAATTATTCGTTTGAATTCATCAGATATTTATTAAATAATCAGTGTTATGTATATATGTGAATATAATTTCACACAATTAAGAATTACTTTTAATTGCAAAACTTTAAATCACGTTGCATGTTCATATTTCTAACCAAACTAAATTGTATATTTTGCATTACCAGAGCAAGAGTTTCTACTGTTTATCTCCTCACCACCATTTGGTGTATTTTGATTTTACAACTATTAGTGAAGTTTCAGACTACAATGTCGATTTCTCCTTCTTATCTACATATGTTCACACAGAAATGTGAATTTGTAAATGTGATAGGATCCCATGTTGTCAGTGAGATAAAAGTGTCATCAAGAGCACAAGTCGTTCGATGACTAAATTCAGTAGGATAATATAGTTTATCGATTACTATGTACAATCACCAAGGTTAGTTAATTTCGAATAAATTGAGCATTGGATAGGTTGTTTATATAATGAGTGATATGCATATTTGTAAAATTGCAATGATTAGAAATTAACATTTCTGACGTTTCGTGGCATAGTGCAAGTCGCTTCTTCAGAGAAATGAATAACCGAATTCAATTAATACAAGATAAAATAACACAATGGAACAAATCAGAATCAAAACAAGTTAGTATAATCAAAATGCGAGTTTGATCGTCTCATACGAAATGCAGTCATTTGGATCAAGGTGGTTTGAAGTGAGACATGTATGCATGCATGCATGTTAGTGTGATGTGAAAGGACATTATGTGAATATGTGAGAATAAAATTGTATGTATGTTCACGTGAATAAAATGAAACTTGATGTATTAAAATTGTGGTCGACTGGATAGAAAGTCCATGTTGGGTGGATAGAAGGCCTCCCATTTTGTTAACTGCAATTGGATTTATCAAAATGTGAAGTGATTCTGCTATTCGTTTCCCCTTATACATTGGAAAATTAATCTGAATAGTTTGGATAATTTTAATATCTATTTTATGGTTGTGGTAGTAGCATGTAGTGCAATTGAGAAAATGGTTTGCAAATTTTTAAGTTCAGCAGGTGTATTAGGATGTCGTTAAGTGTAGACTTCATGTTGTTTGACTAGAGCTTTGATTTCTCGAGAAGACTCTCCAACATAGAAATCATCAAAATAAACACAATCTAGCCTGTAGACACACCCAATTCTGTGTAGAGGGGAAGTAAATTATGTCCTTTATTTTAACTAATGCACCACCTTTACTCAACTATGTTGCTGGCACAATTTTTCAAAGTAACTGTCAAAATATTAAGATACATCTTGTTGAATTGTATATAAGGGTTGTGTAGAATGTTGATATGAATATCAAGAATTGGTGTCAGACAACTGATAAGAGTGGTAAACGGCTGTTATCCACCATTCCGAGTAGATGAGATCTGTGAATCCATTGTCGATGTGGAACCAAATGAACTCGATTCTATCCAATCGACCACAATTACAATACATCAAATTTCATTTAATTCACGTGAACATACATACAATTTTATTCTCACATATTCACATAATGTCCTTCCACGCTACACTAACATTTCCATTTCATATGAGACGATCAAACTCGCATTTTGATTATACTAACTTATTTTGATTCTCATTTGTTCCTTGGTGTTATTTTATCCTGTATTAATTAAATTCGGATATTCATTTCTTTGAAGAAGCGACTTGCATTATTCCACGAAACGTCAGAAATGTTAATTTCTAATCATTGCAATTTTACAAATATGCATATCACTCATTATATAAACAACCTATCCAATGCTCAATTTATTCGAAATTAACTAACCTTGGTGATTGTACATAGTAATCGATAAACTATATTATCCTACTGAATTTAGTCATCGAACGACTTGTGCTCTTGATGACACTTTTATCTCACTGACAACATGGGATCCTATCACATTTACAAATTCACATTTCTGTGTGAACATATGTAGATAAGAAGGAGCAATCGACATTGTAGTTTGAAACTTCACTAACAGTTTCAAAATCAAAATACACCAAATGGTGGTGAGGAGATAAACAGTAGAGAATCTTGCTCAGCTAATGCAAAATATACAATTCAGCTTAGTTAAAAATCTGTTGATAAGCATAATCTAATATGACCCTAAAAGAGATATGCATTTATGGATTGGTGTCACTGCAAAATGTCACTTCTGATTAATGATGATTAACAGATACTCGACTTCGTCAATTTATTCTATGTTTACTGACTTATTAGCTGATATACCATTATGAACATTGTTTGTTTCTCTTCAATTCCCCGCTGTTTATTTTCTCAATTACAATGAGGTTTAAAATTACTATTGATGCATTCATGAACGTCAAAATCTGATTTTCACACTAAATATAATACAGTCAGGTTATGTTCCAAGGTTGTCTTTACTACTACCTACTGCTTTTATTGTTCATTTGAAAAGTAGTTCAAAACAGTGACAGTTTTTATGACAACATTGTTTATTTATAATATGTAAATGATAATTAGCGTACAATGTAATAATTTCAGTTGGTTGAATCCAATGAGAGAATCGGATGTACTATTTAGTAATAATATCTAAATTTAGAGCAAAGAAATTGTTTATCAAATACTACTATACAAATTACAATATGAGTAATAAAATGTGCAATTTGAAATTCCATTCTGACATTCTAAATGACATACCACATTAATAAACTGTAGTCATTACTTACCCTTATTCTGTCCCTATAAATTCATCCAACAATGTTTGGTGGGTTTGATTATTCGTAAGAACATAAGTGACAATTTTTTCAAAATTTTCTTGTAAGTAGTGATTGTTTTGTCTATAGTGAATTGCACCAATTTTGTTTATTATCAAGATAGGTGAAATTTACAAATGTTTGTTACAGATCAGGCGTCTTAAGCATTCACGCATCAGTGATATAAGTTGATGGCGTTCAGAATGGACTGTATTCGAAAGTGTAAACTACTGAATACTGACACAGTAATCAATAGTCAATCCATGATTTCAACCATGGTGAGGAAACATTTTCATATTATCGAGGAGTCGAGTACTGAAATAAAACAGCTGATAAATTTTCTCTGATTTTCAGTGTTTAGTCCGTGATATGAAACATCGATTTACAGCTTCATAATTGTAAGATGACATTTAAACTTTGTTGACCTTACCATAAGTTTGATTACTGTTTTGATTTTGCAACTCGTTTGAAATATTAAGTTAAGTAATAAATCAAACTTGAAAACCATTCTGACAGAGTATTATTACAGTTTAATTCCAGTCAATATAAACACGTCAACATGCGTTGTGCCTTCGTCTATAACTATTACAAGTGCATAATGTTGTGGAGTAGAAATAGATCGGAAACTTCAAATGGTAGAAATGAAGTTTGTTTCGTGAGAGTAACACTGGTTATACAAAATACTCGGAGTTTCATGTTTAAATTGATGGGAAAATCATGAAGAAAATTTTACGTCTCAACCCTATTAAAAGAGTGCTCCTATAAATTCGTCCAAGATCACAATGTATATATTTACTTATCCTACTGAATATTTATCCATTTCAACAATTTTACGAAAATCCTCCAAATGACGATTTTAGACCCATTATTATTTCACTAAGCATTCCCCGACAATAGCTATATTACTGCATCACAGTCAATTTTTACCAACTTCCATCAAACCAGTTGAACCTGATACTGTATAGCCCAAAAGTCAGTAGGTCAGTAACAACATCATTTATTTCAAGGTAAGTCTAGAACCATGAAAAATGAGTCTGTTCTCACACATTTACCACACCATCAGTACTTACATACTAATTGAAACCATCTCTTACACATCTCTTACACATTTCCATCTCCATTGCTCCACAAAACTCACAATATACAGTTCTACACAACAATTTTACACTCTGTAAATACAACAGAATCACCTCTTTCAAACAAAACAAAATTATGTCTACAGTATCCATTTCGCATTCAAATGTGAGCCAATCTTCAAGCTAATAGCTCTCGTTACATTGATTCCCTGAAAAATATTACGTAGTAGTTTCAATATCGCTTTCATTATATTAGAATGAACTTGAATCATCCCGTTGATTTGTTATGAACTGGAGCTGGTCGGTCTCTGTTTTGCTATATGTGTATTCTGATTGGATGGCCTCGATATAGCGATTATTCACAAGTATTATTTCAGTTGTATTGTGACTGGCGAGTGGAATGGAGGAAGCACTCTTCGTTCAATTTGTGACTGGTCATCTACATTGTGGTTTCGAGTCGTTTTAACTGTCGTTCATCAAGCAAGTTACTTAATTATTATCAGTAGTGTTAATTAAAGCAGCAAAAATAAATGAATTTGGTATAGTCCACAACGAGAAATGTTAGATAAGATACATCAAATCATCATTTGCAACTACAGCATTCTTAATATATGAACTAACTAAGCATAAAGTGTGAACTTTGTTGCGATAATCATCTTAGAATTTTCTTTACAGTAGTCAACGCTACAGTGAGTCATCAACACTGTTAATTATTTCACTAATGTCCAATAAGTTTAAAGTCGATAAGCTGATTGTCGTTTACCATATGTTCTTAAATAACAGTTCTACAAGTACATTAAAGGGTGATGTTCTGTGCATGGTGAATGCCATACGAGGCAGATGGACCATTAATGTTTACCAGTGTACTGCTATTGCAGATTTTTTTCCTCCATGTTGTATGTAATACGTGTAATATCCAGATTAGTGACACAACTTTTCTCTAATCGGACCATCACTTTCCATTTCATTGACATGTTAGACTTTTCATATTGATGAGTAAAATAATAAACGATCGTTACATATTATTTGTATGACATGACTGTTTGATCGATATCCATGAATGTATGTGAGAACACTTTGTTTCCAATCAAGAATATTCAGATTCAAATTAATGGCACGTAATTTGTTTTGATTCGTCACAGATAAATGACGGTTGGGAACAAATCAAAGCTATGAACAACTAGATGGCTGTTTTGTTTTATTGCTAGACTGCTGAACAGTGCGAAATCTCAATTCTCTTATGGAATCCAGTCCATGTACTTCAGATTAGCGTAATTAGTGATAACTGTCTCAGTACTTGCATGTCTCAACTGCACCAAATTTGATTCATCACTAAAAGTTCAAAAACATTCTGAAGTTAGTCACTAGTGAGCTAATGATTGCAAATAAATTGAAACGGGTCTCTTACTACCGGTATTTAATTTGTCATTTGTGTTTGTTGTGAATGGTTTGAAATTCAGTAGTATCAATAAACATTTATGTGGTATCAAGAAGACATATATATTACTATATGCTACATTGATTCCTCTCATTGTAACTTACGTGACAAGTAATATGAAATGGTGGTGTTTTGAAGATTAACATTCCAAGTGGATGTTTGTGTTATTTGTAACAATTAGATCAACAATTGATGAGATGATTATTCAATCTCAGCTTTCGTTTCACACCTCAGAATAATCCTATTAAAATGATAAGTTAATGAATAGTTTTCGTTACAGAGTGTGTTGGCGTTTACTTTGTCTACTGAATGTGCTTGTTTGTGGGCATCACAAGTAAGCTTGTTCATCAAAGTTTAGTCACTGCTTTCCATATAGTTGTCAGAAGAATACTTAGAATATAATGAAATTGCTAACAAAGCGACATTGGGAAAACAAGAATAAGGTTTTAAAAAAGCATCAATTCACACCGGAGTGACGTTCAAAACTGACCATCTATTTCCACATCATGACGAAATAGGATTTGGATTTGATATAACGAATTGGTGTGAGTGAGACAACCACTGAATGTAGGAAGTACTGGAAAACACTTTCGTCCACAACCCATCGAAGGAATCGAGTTCATATCGTTCCATATCGACAGTTGATCTACAGATCTCATCTGCTCGGAATGGTGGATATCTGCCGTTTACCACTCTTATCAGTTGTCTAACACCAAATCTTGATATTCATATCAACATTCGACACAACACTCATATACAATTCAACAAGACGTATCTTAATATTTTGACAGTTACTTTGAAAAATTGTGCCAGCAACATCGTTGAGTAAACGTAATATGAAAAACTGTGGATTTCGGTGGAAAACTGAAAGCCTGAATACAATCTATTTGGTGTAACTTCATTAATAGATTTTATTGTATATATGACCTTAAACTAAATAATGATTATTGATTTGCTCCTACAAATATTTTGTTTACAAAATAGTTTATCACAATTAAACCTCCATATAATTTAGTTCACTTATTATTATGACGCCACCAGCAACATTAACTATTGGTTACAATCTACGAATGGAACAAATATAAGCGATATATATGAGTATGTAATGACATCACGATTATAGATAGTAAATACCAATGAAACGATTCTTATTTTCATGTTTATTCTTATTGGCGATGATACATTTCATAGATGGTAAGTAGAAATTCTTAACTATTATATGTTTTAATGAAAATGCGATAAATTTGCTGAAACAAGACAATAAGTTGTGAAAATCTATGTAATTAAATATTATTGTTCGTAAGTTAACAATGAATATTAGGAAAGAGAAAAAGAGTTGATTAATTCAGGAAGAAAATTCCAGATTAGTAGGTACACAAGTTTCGACCGCGAAAATCACAAGAAGTCAATCTGAATAAACAACGAATTCTAAGTCATTGATGAATGTTAAACGCTATATCACATTCAATCCATGTTATATGGAGAAATTGTTGTTGAATTCCGACATTTAATCTGTAGGCACTGAACGCAGAACAACGTCAAGCGCAACACGTAGTAAGTATTATTACGAGTATTTTACTTTTTCATCTTCTAATCATCATGTTCATTATTTGCAAAACAAGAACAACAAATATCGCATTCGATTAAGTGTATTCATCTCATCATTTCACTTGCACTAATTAATTATTCAACATAAACACACAATCATGTGAATGAGTGAAATACTATGCAGGTAGAACTATGAATCCGACATGCACTCAGTCATTCCCTTCCTTACAATGGTGAGTAATTATGATCGTGACAAGATGAAATTATAGATGAAGGGGATCGATGAGTAAGAGTGAAATGATTGGTCGTGACAAAGTCGGAAGTTGGAGAAACATTGTGTAAATGTTGGTAATTACAGTGGACTGGGTGACGAAAATTGATTTTAATTGTAATTAACAAAATGTGAAGTAAAGTAATCATGATGACGATTATGTTCATAGCAATGATAATAATAATAATAATAATAATAATAATAATAATAATAACAATAATAATAATAATAATAATGATAATAAAACTCGTGGGAAGAGTGGGGAGTTGTTTCATCCTAATATGAATATATCATTGGACGCCAGCCTAGTGGTGAAGATGGTTTAGCTTTCTCCAACGTGAAGGCCCTGGAATAAATTACCTGACGAGTTTGTGGATGCACACTTCTGTGACATCTCATATTTGGATAGAATACATATTGCTTAGTGATCCCTTGTTTTCAGTGAGTACAAACCAGCATTCGTACTTAACGAATTGCTAAGGATTAGTGAGTTTATGGTGACACCTACGTACTTGCTAACGAACGTAAGACCAGCGACACAGTAACAGGAAGCTAAGCTATTCCACCGCGCCCTTGCCCAGCTTACTAGAGTAAAAAGTCCAATGATAGCAAGAAGCGTTTAATTCTACCGTCAGACGACATCAACACACACAACTCATGCGTATATATGTAAAACAGAGAACGTCCTTGGAATGCCATAAATAGTTTACTAAAATAAACAATGAACCAATAAGATTTAGCCTCTTATCAAGTGGGAAACACGAATTGAAGGTGAGAAAGGAACTTTCTGGCGCGGAAACAGGAAATTTAAATTTACACAGTAAAACCACAAAATAACAGGTTTGCCAAGTGAGTTTTTGGAATCTAACATCCCTAACACCTCCTCTTTTTAATAGCGGAAGTTCCTTGTGTTTACTTGCGAATTAACCGTCTGACGTCGTTGTCGGAATGACCGTCTCCTGGAACGTATGTTGACTGGCTTCTGTTCTGTTTCCTCCACTAGCGATGGGGGTAGGTTGAAAGTATCTAAAAGTACTTTAAGTGGAAGATTTCGGGTCGATCTGGAATGATCTGCTGCTACTCGCTTGCGAAGTTGATTACGATGTCTAGTCCATCTTTTCTTCTTTACATCTACTTTGTACATGACTTGGCCCCATCTCTCTACTACACAAGCCTCCATCCAGGGACTGTGGTTGGGTCTGTAATCGCGAGCATACACTGGACACCCAACCTCATATGCTGGCGCGTGGTCCTGCTTGGCAACATTAAGTTGTGTATTGTCCACAGTTTCCTACCCATGAGGGCCTCTTCTGAAGACTTTTTCCCTGGTAGTGCATCGTTTGGAGTCGTTCGATAAACGAATGAAAAGTTTTGTAATGACTCCATGGGCGTCTCCTCCCCTTTTGACTTAAGTAGTGCTCTCTTGAAAATATCCACAAATTTCTCTGCCTGGCCATTTGACTGCGGATGATAAGGTAGACAGCGGTAGTGGGTGGTGGCTAGCCGTCGGCAGAAATCTTGAAATTGACTTGAGGTAAACTGGGACCCGTTGTCTGAAACAATCATGTCCGGCAGGCCATTTCTGGGGAATATCACTGTGAGGATCTGCAGTGTCTTTGAGGTGGACGGTGGCACCACGAAAGAAATCTCCGGCCATTTTGAGAAAACATCTACAACAACCAAGTAGGTAACTTCGTTGACTGGGCCAGCAAAGTCGATATGTATTCGCGACCATGGGTATTCAAGCTATGGCCAAGCGATCGGTGGCGCTTCAGCGTTGAATTTTGCTGCCTGCTGACACTGCGTGCATCTGCATATCACGTCGACGATGTGCTGGTCCATCAGTGGCCAATATGCAAAACTGCGGGCTATAGACTTCATTCGCCTTGTCCCAGGATGACCAGTATGAAACTGTTGAAGCATTCTTAGTCGTAGTGACTTCGGCACGACTACTCTCTCTCCGAACATCAGGCAATCATCTACGACGCATAGAGAACCGTGACGGTAGTAACGTTGCTTCATGTCACCCTCGAAAGCAATGCGTGACCACCCTTGCGTGACATATTCCATAGCTCTTCTGATAAGTGCATCGTTTCTGGAGGCTTTTGAATGTCTGACACAGATGCTGGTAGTTCACGGACAGCATTCGTTAGGTAGAATGCTGCGTAGTCCTCCTTTGATAGCGAGGCGATAATTGTGTTGTCCTCCACCGTAGAGTGCTCGCTGATTAATCGAGATAAGGCGTCTGCTGACCGAAATGTTGAGCGCGCCACATTTCATTGAGGACAGTAGGCAGATAGCATATTGAATTTATATGAACATTTATTATTTTGTGAAACTGGTCCAATCTAATGAAACTGTTTGATTGCGAGTTGTATGCATATTAGAGTAGAGTAATGGGAAACGGTTTATGTAACTTCAAAATATTTTACACTTGTTGAACAAGATACAATTTTGATCTGCGTTTAACAACTCTGAATTTGATCTAATGGTTAAGTACTCAGAATAAAGATTGAAATTTATGGGTTTGTTCATGTGATCAAGTGGTGAATGTTCACAGTAGAGGAGTATTAAACTACGATGTAAAACTAATTTAATGCCGGTTTCTAGTTTTCAGTGGTTGACTAACTCACACCGTTTCATGATATCGAATTCAACATATTCACCATTTGAAAGTAAATCATAATTATCAAAAACGTTTAATTGTGCGAATAAATTCATTTTCAGATAAGTAATGCATGCTTTTGAATGAAGAAGCGATGCAGAAAATTAAACGTGAACAACTGACAGTTGTCAACTATGTAATATGTTATTTACTTAGGGTGATAGATCCTAATCTTCAAATGGTAGAAATGAATTTTATTTCGTAAAAATAACATAGGTCACACACTATACTCGAAGTTTCATGTTTGAATTGATGAGAAAATCATGAAAACAATCTTATGTTTCAAGTCTTTCGGAAGAGTGCTCCTACAAATTCGTCCATGATGACAGTGTAACCTCTTCAACTAAACTGTAAAGCTCAGTGAACGCAATCTAATTGTAATCATCATTATCATCATATTGTGAGAATGTTGCTATACGATCACAATTCTTCAATATATGCAAAATTATAAAGGATTGTATTATTCTACGAGACTATATCCATCAGATGATTCCATCTTCAAATGTTACTTCATTATATAAGCTGGTCGTGTGAACGATCACCGATTATTCGGCCAACCGACTAAGATCACGGGACTTTTGATTGACGAGTATTCAGCACATCAACAAATCAGCATAATCAAAGACTCGACAATAAATAATACTATGTCAGAAATATTCATCTTAGATTCATTTTCATTTCGTCGTCACAGGTAAGTGACTGTTCAATGTTATACGAGGTTGTAATGACGTGATTTTCACAAAGGTATGTTATGTAGTGATGATTAAAGTACATAATGATCAGCATAAAATATTTTCAAAATTACCTTTTTGAATTTTCTTATTCGACCCTTTTAAATTAAGTGAATGGTTAAACGAATTACAATTAATGAGATTATTCACTTTATGGTTATAAACAATGTAATTTACATCAATTAAACAGCGTAATTCATTATCACACTAGAGAAGACGTATGGCCGTTGTTTTCAATCCACTTGATCTACAGCTAGAAATGAAGCCGTCAATAAAATTTTCAAGGAGAACTGGTCGATCAAATGAATATCGTTTCATACTATTTAGTAGTATCTAGTCAGAACTCTGAATGATTGGATATAGTATCATTAGTACATAATCCAGTAATCTAATGGCATATCACTCATTACAATATGTGAATGTGTTTGACTTGATATCAGTCATTTGCAATGTGACAGCATTCAAACATAATTTAATACTATACAATTCAACCTGGTGCAAACGATCCACATCGAATAATATTGCAACAACCCTAATGAGTTAGTAAAACTACTGAAAATAGATTGTGGAATCAAGCAGAAAAGAAAGTAATCAAGCAATCAAAAAATGCAAAGTATTCAGCAAACATCTAGGATTCAGGGTAATTTAGAAATGTAGAGATAAAACATTCGAAAGAAAAAAATATGAAGAACATATTATTATATGTAGCAAAGTTAAAGGGACACAAGACGCAATAAACACAACAGATTTGTAAACTGATGAAATTCTTTCATTTATTTACTTGTAATCACATTGTAATTCATTGTCAAACAGAAATGAATAACTAATAAATAATAATGCAAAGTACCGGATAATATGATTTAATGGAATGATTTGTTTAAGAATGAAATAATAAAGAGAAAGACTACGAAAATAATTCGGGTGAATCAAGGATTACTGCCGATCATCGCTAACCAACTAAAATGTACGTAGCAGATAGTGTTGTAGTATAATGACTTAATAGATTTGTCAGCGTCGCCTGACCTGATACGCTTATTGACACAGAAACAGTAACAACCTCTAATGTTTAGATAAATGTGTTAGAAAATCGATGGTGATAGAAAAACGCTGAAAAAGTTCCCACAAATTTAAAAAGAAGATCTTTATGGGTAATTAGTTAAGACCCAACTCCATGTTTAAAATTGTTACATTGTAATTCAAGTGTCGCATGAATTTATGTGAGCCTCAAATTAGGCAGGTATTTGCGTTAGATCAAATGAAACAACATTGAGTTATCCAGTATGAAAGGCACTTCAACACCCAATTAAGACGCACTAGACACAACCGATTTGTGAAATCGTGCAATTCTTTCATTTATTTACAAGTAATCACATAGTAACTAAGCTTGGTTTCTTATATGATGCGTAACGTTATTCGGATAATGTATAAGAATGTCAAGTAAATAATTGAAGAGTATTTAACATGTGATTGTTGTCAGTGTGAAAGACAGCATAGATGAGGTGGAAGTTATCACCCGATTTGTCCTGTTATTTCACATTTTCTGTGGTGTAAACAACCCTATTTCATTACTTCTATTCAAACAATAAATTCCTCTCGCCTCATTCCTCCCCCCCTTCGCACACTTACTTCTACTATTAAAACTTGTATTGACCGTAAGCATACTGTGGTCTGAAATTTTAGTTCCCTGTTGTTAATTATAGTTAAATGTTATTGGCTGAAACTGAAAAGGAGTGAATTATCACCGTGATACTTTCCTCAATTTATGTCCCCTTAATTAATCTCTCGGTGTAATCTGATCAGTTGAATGAAAGTGATCTTATCTGATTTGGATTGGTTGCAAAATGTCATCAAAATTACACAGAAAATCAAATTAACAAAAATATTTTGGAAAACACTCAATATTCGTGTTAACTTAGATAAAAGAATATTGAATGTAGTCAACTTTATGCCATTTTCCTAGAAATAGTACAATTCTAGTTTATATCATTTACATTGATTAGAGTTAATTAATAAACTTTCATTATTCATTCTAGTTTCCACAAGTTAATGTGAAATGGTTGAGGATTAGAACTGAGTTAATGAAGAGCCAGAAATAAAAGTAACAATCCTCTTAATAATACAAGTTCGATTAACAGTGAAGTTGTGCGTTTTCTACTATGCTCATTTAACTTTTCAGTTTCTAGGAATATGGGCGATCAGTCGAGTCAACATTTTGCAAATGTTAAATGACAAACGAATAAAGTAGATATTCACAGTAGCTGTTTATTTATTGAATTAGAAAAAACTACTAATTAATGAGTAGTAAATATCCCCTCACTAGTAATAATGTACGTTCAGTGTAACTCTTATGACATTGCTATATAATATCTATTTCTACTCCAACAGTTTGATTAATTAAAGTCGTAGATGTGGATAATAATTTCAAAGACTGTCCGATTAAGAAAAGTTAACGTAAGACGTGGTTTATTCAGCAGATTAAATTATATGGCAGTATTCTGTATGCCCTTTCTACATACGAAGATAGTATATTTTACATTTGGATCACGAATTCAGGTAAATTTTTAATGTAACCTTTTGTTTATTCCTTAAGTAACAAGTCGTTGAAATGTCATGACGAAGTGTCAATGCATACGACATTAATTATATGTTTCAGTTAATTTTCTATTAGTTTGAGGTGATAGTCATAATAAAATCATATGAACACTTCAATCATGACGCATGTTGTAGTGTTTATGTGTAAGGAGATAGACATTAAATTAGTTCCATAGAAGAACTCACCTAAACTACAGTACATCTAAGGCTGATGAATAAAATATTTAGGACGTTTGTTATCGACAATTGTCGTCTTAAACATCCATTAATCTCCTTTTTGTAGTATTACCTTAATTAACAATTAATTACATGTTATACAAAATGTTAGTAACCACACACTATAAGTTATAAAGGCTGAACATGCAACTAGAAAAACTAGACTCGAATTAATATGACAAACTAGGAGATATTTGTTGCCTTGTCAATCTAGTGAACGCACTAATAAATATGAAGTAAACACATGTGGACTACTATAATTATTTTCTTTCACATGTTACTAGTATGAGTATGGTGATGACAGAAGTGCCAGTAGTAACTTGGCAGTGTAAATTATATTAAGATATCATACAAACCGTCAATAGTAGATTGTTTGAAAACGTTTAACAGTCTATTGGAATCAGTCAATTCATTGGAATCATTTGCTTATCGTAGGTAGTTTAACATAAAAAATAGTGCTTGTTAATGATCCTCTGTATTTGCAAGACTCGATCATCCTAGTTCTTTATTATTAACGGGAAGAAATATGAAATAGGAAGATGTACAGAAAAAACTAATCATCGTACCTTTAAAAATCATGAAAGGTATAAACAATAGCTCGTCAAAACAAATTGAAGGAGAATAATATCTACTTTGTGTATCAATACACTGAATTCATTGCTTAATGTAAATCGACAAATATATATGCTTAGTATTTTTTTGTTAACCATCAGTTCACATTACACACTTCATTGTTTCCATACAACGTTGAAAAATGCATAATTCATCATCCCGTCAACAAAAACTACAATTTATTATCAAGTTCAGTTGCATGAATAATCCTAATAGTGCATAGTTGATTGTTATTCATTGGCCTAGTGACCACATTCTCTGAGTGATATTCATCATAGGTGAACGGTTATCATTTCAGTTGAGTGTTATTTTAATTGACCAGAATTTTCTCATACGTTGTATTAACAGATTATTAAGTTTTCCTGACCACTTTTCAAAAGCTTTTGACGAAGTGAATCAGTAGTGTTCACATCTGATAAATGATGTTTACATGATAATCATACTTCATTGTAGCATTTGTTTTTGCAAAGTAAATCGTTGAATAACATTAGTTACGAAAATACAATGAATACTTTCTATTGTAGCATTACACCTCAATGAATTCAATTCGAAGTGGTAGGCGCTTTGGTAACAATAAGTGTATACATGGTAAATTGTTAGCAATCTATTTAACCGACTAATTTTATCATCAATATTCACGCATTGTTTACTGATAAGGAACACGAATAACAATTCGTTTGTTTTCTACTGGCACCAATAACGATAATTGAGTAATCGATCTAATTAGTTACGTGTGCATATTTAGTGAAAACTTATCGATGACGAAAGAAGATTGAAAGATGTTTCCGGTAGAAATATTTTATTTAAAGTTTCAGGCAAGTACATAATTGTGAATCAGCTTGATTCTACTGACAGTTTAAACTTCCAAAAAACCTGTTGGTTTGTCATCGTCTGGAAATAATTATAAATAACTTTATATTAAATAAGCGATTTCCAATTCATGAAAATGTTTGAATTATTCTCAGCGTTACCCGGATGAAAACTTTGAAGATAGTAAATAAGATTTATGTTCGTAATATGTGTTTACGAATAAACTGCATAACTTACCGACTTTTATAGTAACCTCAAACAATCACAAATGGATGCATATTTCACTCCGAATGTGTCACAGAACCACAAAACGGTTATTCTCTTTTATGAACACAGGCATCAGGATTCCATACACAAATCGAATGAAACATGGCGTTGCATTTACATATGATCCATGTCACTTCCTCAGTGTTAGTAGTAGGTGGCTGGGAATGCTGGCACATATCACATAAGGCAGTGTCATTGGCTTCTTCGTCAAGGTTTTGGTCCCTAGAGTCAAATTCTTTCGAATTTATTTAGATAATGATGATATCATCAGAAGTCGCCGATAAATCGACCATATCAACGTTCATTTGTAACCGACTATTTTCAATGGTTTTTGATAAGTGTCTAGGTGACAGCATATAATGAGGGGTACTTGTTTCAGTCAGTAGACCTATATCCTGGATAGTAGCTAATCCTGCGACTATATGTTGCATGTAGTGTACAACAGCTACGAACTGCTCCTCCGGCATTCGTTCTAGTAAAGATGCAAGTATTTGAAATATTGTTAGCTCCGATGGGTTTCTTCGTTGCGGTAAATAATTGTCAATTGCAATGTTGACCAAATGGTTTTGAGACATTAGCCACCTTGCGCTATTTCTTTGGGTGTTTTCTTGTAACAACAATGCTATCAAATGGCGGCATGGTTTTCTATATTCTCGCCAAAATATGCAGGTGCAACTAGCGGGATGCATATTCACAATATATGAACCTGTAACGTCACTGACTTGCGATAGATCTACTACTGCAATGATCTCAGTAACAGGTAGACGTAGTTCCCGCTTTATTAGCTGGCATGCAATCGGATTCAATCGTTCTCGCAACATCGGAAGGAATCCCGTTTCACCGATGTTTAACTTGTTTCTATATTTCTGATTGTAAGTCTATACTCGGGCTTTGATCCAATAACCAATTCGAAGTAAAAGGTGGAATATTGACCGCCAGATTGGCACTCGTTTTGATCATTTGTGTGGTTTCATTATTCTGTGGGTGGTTTCGATAAAATTTGTATTATTTTGCTCCATAAGTACTTCTGTAGGTTTGAAGGCCGCTGCCTACTTTGCCTTCTTCGGTAAACAATAAGTTTGCAAGTAGCTATGAAAACATTGATTTTATGTTTCCAACAAGAATACAGTTCTTGCAAAACCACGAGTAAACGCTTATTACGTTAGTTAATACAAATTACCTATCAGCATTTTTCGTATACATCAGTCTATAAAACAATTGCACTATCTGCGGTCGTAGTCACTACAATTTTCAACGTTATCACAAATATTCTATTTACGTACTCGTTTTATAACATTTCGGATAATAAGCACACGGCATAATAAATGATGAGCATTAGGATACACGGCATTGATCGCTGCCTCAATACGTACTGCATCATTTATTATGAAGTATCCCACATTACTGTTGTGCGTGACTTCATGAAAAAAATTTAGAAAGTGCGTTATCATCGTAGTAGTTTTTCTTCTGATGAACCCAAATGTTCTTGGGATGGCCATCAGATTAACATCCAGTGCTACCAGTTGATGTAAAAAAATATTTTCGCTGTTTGTTCTGTACTTGCCATTTAATCCAATAACTTCAAGAAAGCGTGAATTTAGATTCAAGTGTTCAGCAGTCGTGAATAAAAGATTCCAAGGTGGATTCTTCATTCAACTGGTAACTAAATGCACCGCCAAGAGAAGTTATATGGGATTTCAGTTTTTCAAAATTACCTACAGATCAACATAAAGAGGTTCAAAGTATTTACCAGGAAGGTTGTACTGCGAAAATACCTTGCGACGCATGTTAAATTCATCTTCCGGCTGAAGATGCTTACGAAAAGTATCATATGCAAAGTCAATAACATTAAAGATGGCTGTGCCTGAAAACAGCAGAGGTTGAATTGTCGCAAACTCCGTGTCAGACAACATCCTCATCCAAATATTGTTGTCGTGATTGCTCGATTGCTGCATCTATATTTTTAACCACGTCAATGAATTGTCAGACCAATAAGATATTTTTAATATCGAATTTATGGTTGTGGTAGACAGCAAGTACTGTCATTGATAACTTGATTTGCGACTATCCATGTTCAGCAAAATAATAAGGAGATTGTTTATTGTAGCCATGAAGTTGTTTGGCTCGAGCTCTCACTTCTCGAGAAGACTCTCCAACATAGAAAGCATCACAACCAACACAATCTAGCCTGTACACGCACACAATTCTGTGTAGAGGTGAAGTAGATTTTGTCCTATATTTTAACTAATGCACCTCGAATAGTGTTGGTAGTCTTGTAAAATGTTTGAAATCCATGCTGTTTTAGAAATCTGTGCAATTCATCTGTTGTGTCAAGGCGGTAAGTTGGAACGGATATATCAATCCACGATATTTCAAATGATTCACTATTAGTTAGCAATAGGTAGTTTCGTTTTAATGATGATAATATTAAGTAAACTAAATTATAGGGAGGTTTAATTAACATAAACTATTTGTAAACAAAATATTTGTAAGAGCAATACAATAATCATTATTTAGTTTAAGGTCATATATACAATAAAATCTGTTAATGGAGTTACACAAAATAGATTGTATTCAGGCTTTTAGTTTTCCACCGTAGTCCACAGTAATGATGTCGCTGGCGCAATGTTTTGATTTAACTGTCAAAATACAAAGAAACATCTTGTTGAATAGTATATGAGTGTTGTGTAGAATGTTGATATGAATATCAAGATTTGGTGTTAGACAACTGATAAGAGTTGTAAACAGTAATTATCAACTGCTCACAGTATTACAGTTGCAGATTTTTTGTTCAGTGTCGCATGTTTAACGTGTTACTTCAAAATTAGTGACACAAAAATTCACTAATGGGACTAATACATTCCATTTCATTCACATGTTGGACTTTTTATTTTGATAAGTAAAATTATAAACGATCGTTTCATATTATTTGTATGACATGACTATCTGATCGACACTAATAAATGTATATGAGAACTCTTGGTTTCGTATCAAGAAAATTCAGATTCACATTAATAGCACGTAATTTGTTGTTGTTTCGTCACACATAAATGACAGTTGGGTACAAGTTAAATCCATGAACAACTAGTTGGTTATTGTGTTTTAGTGCGAGACTGCTCAATAGTGCGAAATCTCAACTCTACTATGAAATCCAGCCCAAATTCTTTAGGTTGGCATTATTATTGATATTCATTTCGATTTTTGCAAGTCTGAACTGCACCACTTTTGATTTCCCACTAAAATTTCAAGAACATTCTGAAGTTAATCACTATCGGGCTAATGATCGCAACTGAACTGCAAGTTAATTAACGTAACTGCTCAATATTTGGTGATTACCCATTAAAAATCACAAATAAGTATATGGTGCATGTGTATATAAGGCAGGGGAAAACATCTGATTCCACTTGGTCTGAGCCGTTGAGTTTAGTTGTAATTTTCATACTACTCTCGAGTAGTTGAGTGTTTTTTGTGTAATTTGTAACTAGAATTTCATCGGTGAGTTATGCACGACATTTATACACATACATTCTATTGGTTGAAACATTGTTTGTCTGACCAGCCACTATATTTTGGCATTTATACGCACGTACATGCAATTCAGATTGTTGTATCTGTTTCGTTGTTGTTGTTGCTTAATCATCTTGAATGTAAGTGACCAGTAAATGAATAAATGTTTGTTGTAGACCCACAACAGGTATCTAAATATTTATTGAAATAAAAGGATATTCCAAACACTCGAAACAGACTTAAGAAATACCGAATTCAAGTGCATAATCCCAGTAAATCTAATGCTATGTCAAGTGAGTCCTACACGATTTGTAGAAGTCTCAGTACCAATTGGGAAATGTTATTATGAAATTATGGTCCGATAAATGAGAAATTTGGTGAACATACGTATAATGTAGGTAAGCCGACAACAATATCTAACAATTACATCGTCGTTTGGGTAGAAAATATAAAAAAATTGCTGGATTCTCTTCCTCTAAGTGTGACTATCATCTCAATTGTGTTAAGAAAATGAAATACATATAGATCACAGTAGGGTAAGTCTTTGCGGAAATTCCGAAAATAAATGAAGATTGCAATGTAAGAGACTATTAAGACAAATGAAGGGATTTATACTTCAATATGTTACTGATAAACATTTTCAAAGAATGTGAATACTGTATTGAAAATTAGTTAGTAAATTCAGTTATTATTGACTGATCAATATCAGTCCATTACAGATCAACTGAAAATGCTAAATGCATTGTAATTATGCATACATACCTGTGACACAGTTGTGGCTGTTTAAAATCAGTCTCCTAGTAGTGAACGCGTGTCGTTTGACACGAAATAAAATAAGTTTCAGTACCGATACGTTCATCAATATTCGGATGTAGGTACATCCAGTTGACTAGTCCCAAATACATCAAAACATGCAGCCTGAGTATCACTCGACAGCCACAAACAAAATCAATCACAATTCATTGTTAATTTCTGTTCAGCAAATCAATCATACTCTCACGTGTAAAAGATTATCAATATTTTAAATAAATCTCTGTCAAATAACAAAATCATTTCATGTGTTCAATTTAGTAGTCAATCCAGTTGTCGTGTGACATAATGGAGATTGATATGAAATAAGATTTGAACATAAATATGTGACATTCTACCACCAATCGATAGAAGACAAAACATAAGATGAATTAAATTGAGGTTAATATGCACGGTGTAAATGTCATCATTACATTCAACACCATATTTGAGCTGACTTTCATGTCGTTCGATAGTATCTGTAAAACAATGAATTCCTGCATATTTTCTATAAATGGACATGAATTTTCAATGCAATAAACAGTGAACAACAAAGAATCTCATAACCTGGGAGTCACCATGCAATATTCACTTAGAATGCATCTAGTTATCATCAGGAAAATTTTAATTCAAAAAACTGCACACAAAAATCATAACGATATATTTGCTACCAAGGTAGTAATTATGTCGATTTTTATTCACTCCAATTGATAAAAGCATCATTCAGTCAAATTTATTTTCTCTTTGTAGAAAAGCAAAGAACCAAGATGTATGAAACAATTAAAAGTGAATTGGTTACTACTGTACAAACTCTAAAATGACTATACTTTTCACTCATTCATTCGACTGACACTCGCTGGAATGTTTACAGTAGTAAACCAGTTAAATTCATGGATCCATCATCGATCGTTTACGATTTATTTACCATGAAGTGGTTTGCGCCATCAAATGAATCGATATAAACTGTAGAACTAAGAATTTGTACAGATACGAAATTTCTTTATATAAACACCAATTATCACCAACTCATAGTAATAAAGGGGAAATTCTTTGATTGAAATAATTATATTTCTATGAATGACACTAAAATACATTCCGAATAATGGAATTATTGCTGTTATTATTGGTATATCTCAGTAAAGCCACCTACATCTTTGAAATTCTTAGAAATCTCGAAAGTCCAACCAACAGATAATGTTATTAATAGGACGTACAACAGCATAATCGCTATAGGTCTAAAATATATTGATGAACAGAATAGATTGCTTGAATTTCATACAACAAACGGTATGTGTCGAACAGCCTCTAAATGCAAGATGACCAAGGACAGCCGTTTCATTCTAGTAGGCAAATCCTCTGTAGTGCCAACCAACAAATAGTCGGATTTGTAGAAGGATCCTCAGGTCTCAAAGAGTACGCATATGCGTTGGACGAACACGATAGCCACCATCCAAGGTGTGATATTTATAATTAATTTCCAATTAATTTATAATGAGCTTTCCAAACTCATACATTTTTTATCGATGAATGACTACCTCGAAGTAGACATAATTGGATTAAAATTGTCACAACTTTAATCATTAGTTTCGGGATTTACTTCGCCAATTTAAGTATTTCATAATGATTTTAAATGTCAGCTGTAGAGACAGTAATACTGTAACTCGGTATGACGAAATAATCTAAACTAAAAATATGATGCAAACTAGGAAGCACTGGATAGTGTCATAGTCTTCATAAACTAGCACTAAACAGCTAACAAGTCAGTCCCAGATTGTAAACTTATCTAATCTACATCAATTTGTAAAATTAAATGCAAAATGAAAACAATAGAATGACACTCGGTTAAAATGCATTTTGACGACTGCTAGCCAACAATTACGAGAATGTTTAATTTGTAGAAAGAAAAAGAGGAGGAAAGAAGCTAACCAATCAAGGTAAATGTATTAACAAGTTGATATTTGAATGAAAATAACGAGATGCATTTATCAAAATGAATCAATTCATATAAGAGATCATATAATCCATTTTTAAAAGAAAAATGAATCCCACATAAAAGATCTATCGACAACATAAACGAAATACAGAATTACAAATGAACAGTTAAATCACACTCAAAAATAGACCATGAAAATAATACTGATTCGATATCGTTAGGTGAATAGAGAATAATAATTTGAAAACAAAGGAAAGAATTAGGCATGCCTACAGAGTAAAATGTAGTTGGAAATTGTTCTTCACTCTCTACATTAGAATGACACAATCAACTTGGTAGAATTGTGTGTTCCAATGAAGCATGCATTAATATTGTACACGTTGTGTTTGTGCTCGACTTCATATTATCATTCTCATTCAACTATTTACGACATATTTGACATGTCATATAAATATAAGACAGACGATATTTAGAATACAGGTGGAATCATCACTCAATTTACTTAGTTTGTTCACGAGTTAGATGTCTTGCATATATATCTCATAGGCATACATTTACTCAACTAAATCAACTAGCGAATCAATAGCATTTCCATGCATCTATCCTACACATATAGCCGTAATAATCTGACCCACATTACTGTAATTCCTACACATGTGAATAATATGTCAGAGCCCAAATTTCATCATCATATAAATAAATATCTCAGTATTATTAATGATAGTATAAACTTGATTACGATTGCAGACAGAAGAAGGAAAGGCAAAGGACAATCAATTGGAAGTAAATTTATTATCATAGTAACATTGTTAACTTAATAAAATGGTAAAATGCTTCATCAGTCGATCCATTTTTTTGCTCTCATTATTACTTTATTGTAGATTACACTCTAATATTAATTTCATTAGACAGTTAAATATTTTTAATGACGTAATTTCTATTAATTATAATTTGCTAATTCATTTATGGTTTTTAGTCCCGTTTCTTTGTTGTACTTTTCGCTTTATTTATTCTTTTGTTTCAATGTCATTTCTCATAGATTACGTCACAATATCGCGTATCGACCGAAGTAAATATATCAACTGCTGGAAACTGGGTCAGTAGTTTAATAATTTGGCGTTCCTAACGAAACCATAATGTCCTGCGTCTTTATACCATGGCGGAACGGTGGCTGAGTATTAGTGGACAGTTCAATACTAAGTACATTTTTCCAGTGCCAGTTACAAACAGTGATTTAACTTACACCAATTTGTGATATCAAAGTCCTATTTCGTGATAATACAGACTTTTTTCAACCACTGTTTGCGACAATCACTTGAACACTACATCTTTCATCATGGTTTATACCAGCAGTACACAATTCTGTGTACTGATACCACTATCTAGTTGACCGTTCAAAGGATTCTACCCCTGCTTCTCTAGGCTTTTCTCTTTCACTAAACTATGTTATAAGTCCAAGTAGGTTGTAGTGGGGAGTAAATAAAACATATCTCAACTAGTTCAGACACTAAACATCGAAATTAACCTATCAATAAACAGTTAGTAATTCATGAGCCAACATATGCTGGGTTTGATCTCTGGTGGGTTCGTGGGTACACACTACTGAAGCACCATGCTAGAATGAATCAGCTGTTCAACACTTTTCAAGTGATCAATAGTTGTATATATTAGTTCAGTTCGTAATACCAAATTAGTCATGTTTATCAACTGGTTTGTTTAGGATTTATTATGACAGGTGAGCTATACGCATAAATATAATTCCCTAATTCTTCTATGTCGCATCGACAAACATAATGGATCGCATTTGAACCAACACAACTAAGCGATTAATTTTGTTTCTAATGAAGTCTTTATCAGGCTTAACTCTAATATACTTCCATATATATACAAATATGATGAAAATATTGAACTGATATAGACAATTTATAAGTCACTGATAACAACAAAATAGACGAATTACATAAATAATCATAATGATTGAAAGTTCAAATTAACAGTAAGAAGATAGAAGTACTAATACCGATAAGATTACTACAAAAAACAGCTTGAATTAAAAAATGTTTCAATGCACTTCAACCAGTCAGTAATACTGAAAAGTGGCTTTTTTAAATCTTGGAACATCTTAGCCAAAGATATTTTTGATGTGCTGAATGTGCCTGAATTCTAGTGTACTAGTGGTGTTATGGTAGTTCTATTAGAATATTTACATTCAGTGCAGATATTGTATTAATAGACATGATCAAAAGGAGTTTAAGATATTTTGCTGACACATGTTTTGTTTAAAATACTGAATTTTGGAACTTAAATTAAAACTGACTATATGAATGTCATAAGTGATATTAGTGTAAGTTATGATGTCTGTTGTGTAATCATGTTCACTTTGATATTGCTCAATTCCATGAAATCTCAGTAAATGGTTTTGTGATTCTAAAATTGCTATTAAGCAGTTTTACTAAGCATATTTAAGTAGATGACAATATTCAGTTCAACATTCTTAAATTTACTCGGTATTGGTAATGGTTGACGTCCAGGTAGATTGTCTAAAATATGCAGAATAGACGTTTCATGGTAACAAAGGTCGTTTACATCATACGAATTAAAAATTTTATTCTTGAACATTAAACTCTTGATATCACATATCGGTCCAAGTTAAATAACTCTTGAAAATCAGGAACTGGGACTAGACAGTTGTTTGTCTTATTGTGAGGTTCTTCAGCTGCGTCGATTCTCTGTTCCTCATACAAAATCAAAATTTAAGCTTCCAGGTTTCATGGCGTAAGCTTAACATTAGTGCCGCTGCGCCAGCTTGTTATATCAGGATTCTCAATATTAGTCTTCATTCAACACAAATAACTAAACTTAATATCCATCAACACTAAATCATTTCAATTCAATTTAAATTATCAGCCGACTAGTGGCCAAACTCAAAACGTTCCTGATCATCTAATGAGAAGTGGTGACTGATGGAATTCAAACATATCGGGAGTAAGACAGTTGTCACCAATGAGAATGGATGATTTTGGTGCTTACCACTGTTATGACCTTAAAAATGGCTGACAGGATGAAGAAGCACGATCACTTAAATGACATGAACTTGTGTCGGCGAAGCCACAATAACAAATGCCAATGAGTGCCTATCTGATCGTTGTTTGTCTACTCGATGCAAAATCAATTATATTTTGAGCATTACTTTCTGTATATATATATATATATATAACATTATAAAATAAGGGAGACCGTGATAGTGAAATAAGGTAACATATCGTCAATTAATTAACTGTAGTTCATAAACGAGAGATTATATGCTGTCAGTAAATATGCTTACTGGGAAAACAAGGCAAGGGGGGTAGTAACAATGATAAAAATAAATTGTTTACACTACTCACAACTAAAATAATTTAAATAGTCTTTTAAAACAGGATTCTAGATGTTAGTTATTCTTCTCCAATCCCCCAACGCAACAATCACAAATTGATGGAATTGGAGATTGTACCATTAGACGTGTATCTGCCCAGTGATGTATGGGGTTAATCGTTCACCGTGAGACTTGAGGTTCCTAGATTCGATCCTATGTCGGAATCTATACTCTTCACTGTTAAGCAGTTCTACATCAAGATGAAACATTTGTCTAGTACTCCTTAGTTTTCATTGGTACTAATGTGAATCAATATCAAACTATGACAAATACAAACATCAGATGAATGACTTTACTAGTAAGAATAGTTGACATGTAGAGTGGCTTACAAATTTCCATGATTGGTATAATTATCCAATAATCCTGCATGTTTATTCTACACGTACTTTGAAGAAGTAGTGATATAATTCTTTCTAATGCTCATATGGCTACGCACAGCTAGTATTTTGACATTTTCTGTAAGGATTTAAATTTTGTTTTATATATCCTTGTACTACTTCTGTTTGGGATAAGAGTTGTATTTACGCTAAGGTTAGTGTTAGGAACCAGGTTAAGTTAGATTCAAGTTTAGTGTTGTTTTCTGTTAAAGAATTTGTTATAGGAATATTGGTGTTATGTGTTATCGATTGTTTATTTTGGCAGTAACCAAGTATTTGATACTTTCAATATTTCGTAATGCCAAAAGTTATTTATTCTTGGTTATTTTATACTTTGTGGTGTTTACTGGGTTGCAGTGGAGGGTGTTGGGGTTGAGTTAGTAATCGTCACAGCCCATCTTTTTACTATAATTTAACCGCACGACAGTTATTAACATCTTACACATTTGAATATATAAATCAAATCAATAAATTTTTCATGAATATTAGCTTAAATCTAATTAGATATTTAAGTATAGACGTAATTCATGGAAACCAAAAGGTTCTAGAAGTACATAGAATGTTTACTTCATATTTCATTTATCAATTTGTATGAGTTGGATTATGTTATTTACTAAATTAATCTCAACAAAAAGTAGATTAATACATTTTACTTCATAGTTGAATTGTTAATCAATTAGAAGATAATAGAAAGATTTACTCATCATATTGTAGAATACAATTAATGCATTGTCTGTAAAAGGAAATCAACGTGGACGATGGTATATACATACATAGTCATATAAATGAAAGACAAAGATTATCTAAATAACAATAATAATGAATAATGTATGTTAATTCTTCGTCTACTTCATGGTAAACACTATGGTTGTATTCAATCATCGTTACTTGTAATATTGTACATGTTCATAGTATTACAATAGTGCATCTGTATCATCTCTAACTAAATGTAATGATTTTATTATATTCATTGAATGACAAATGGAAACAATAATTAGATTTCATATGTAATTTAATAAAGGGATCCTATTATCATATGTAGTTTGGGATAATCTTTTAAAGATGAAGAAGTTACTCAAGACAATAGTTGTAATTACTCCATGGGGGATCAATAAACTATTGATATATATTAGTAAATAGAGTAGTCCCAGTTTAAACGATCTAATCTTTATAATAATAATAATTATCATTATCATATATGCAGCGTATGTTCTGTTTTGAACCTACCACTGATTAGATACATAGATTCATTATGAACACAATTAAGTATAAACTCAAAGCTGGATGATTTATTGTAGTTCTGTCAACTTGAAATGCAGGTCGAACTGAGTTTGTGTGAGTTCTTTAAGTCTTATTATTGAATCCTGTGTTAACTTACACTGATGTCATCTTTCTGTCATGATAGAAATATGCATATATAAGTTATACAAATAAGATGTATTTATGTCACAGTCTACGTTCTATAGAAAATTAGGAGCAAATAATGAATAACTAATTGTAATCAGCAGAAGTAATTACTATACATGTCGTTATCAATCTATTGTATACTCCTGAAGTTGATGAATATAAATTAATGTATTGTAGTGTTATGCAATATATAATGAAGGATTATCATTTATGATAGTTTGATACAACTATGATACAAGTGTTTCATAATACATTTAGCTAATGATGTTGTTTAACAAAATGAGATCTTGGCAATTGACCTGTTCACCAAAGAAAACAACGACATACGAAATTCGTATTTTAATCATTTAATAAAAACTTCAACCTTTTGCTGCTTCTCTGTATTCTGCTGAAAATTTCAAAATCAGGTAAAGAATGTAATTCGATCATTTTACTTTTGAGCTTATAAATAACAAAATAATAATAAGAAACTATTTTGGTGTGGGGAGCTAGAAGATGGTCAATTATTGTTATTTATATCAGAAACTGATTGAAAGCTGTGGAATAATAAGAAGGTAATTAGTGCAGATATTGGACTTCTTAGTAGTAATTTTCACAGAAAGCAAACCTTGGACCTTTGGATCTATCAGTTAAAATGTATTGACCAGACTTTCTGTTCAATAGTGTACATTTCTAACTTTACGCAATATAATTTGTTTGGGATTCTTTTCCTTAAATTAATAACTGGCTACTATAGTTTCTAGATTTGAAGTTCAAAAATACAGTAATCTACTGATGAATAAGGAGTTTATATTCTACAATTTAATTTGACTTGGTTGGTTTCTTCGAATATGTTGAGTAGTTTTTGGTAAAATGATCTTCGTTTTCGTATTCACTCGTCAATTATATTTAGTGTTATCTTAGAATAAATTATTAAATTTGTCGTTGTCATTTTCTTCCGTTATTTGGAAAAGTGATTGCTTCTGTTTTACTGCCGTTCATGTATATTCTTAGATTCACACAACCGGTGGATGGATACAACATGATGACAAGGATGCTAGGTCTAATTTAAGGAAACTAAGAATAAGCTAACGATGCTGATAATAAGAAATTTTCATGATTCAAGAACTGCGGTTGACATAGCTATTAGGAGCAACGAAAAAACGTTAAAGTTTCGATCAGTCACAGAAGAGTTATTGGTTCCAAGGTGATTGTGTATAGTTGAATGGAGGATGAAAGTCATTGCAAGTGATATTGTCACTCCTGACCATTTATTTTAAATTTTAAACATGGAAAATACTATCTGGTACCTCAAGTATTTGTAGGATGCGGAATTATTGCACAAGACATTTATTAATGATTGTGAAAATGAAATAGATATTCAAAAAGCCGAAAATTGGAAAATGATGTAGTATTTAGTTGTGGTGTTTGCTGGAATGAGAAGTCTACAAAAACGAAGTGGTCAATTCGCTACCCTAAGTTAACACTGCAAAAATGAACCAATCTGATGGCCCAGTATATTACGTTAGGGGCATGTTAGTTGTTTATGATTGGATTCAAAAACAGATGCGCATTATAATGCAACCATTACGAGTTTCGTCACTCTATTGGCAGTTACAGTTTATTTATGTCATGAAGGCGCTAATTATTTTACAATGTGATTTATTTTCACATGAAAATCAATCACTTCTTTTCTCTTTAATATATGATTGGCTATTTGTTTTCATTGTTACAATTTGAAGTTCATTCGTCGAAAATATATAGGGGATGTTTACTAGAACTACTGTTAACGAGAACATACTGAGAATTGCAACAAAGTATTCTGAAACAATCGTAATCACATCGTAGCATCATGCAAGTTTAGGAGTTGAATTCATGAGCTTAAAGCTAAAGCCAAGTATGCATATCTCATTAAATCGTTTCATTCAACTAATGTCGTTGTAAATTTAGTGTGGAGAGAAGATTAAAATGTAGAACTCGTAGTCAAATGGTTAGAAATCAGTGTTTTAGCCAGGGACTTACCTTCATCTTCCCTCACTTCTTGTAACTTGTTTTCTGTAGTGAGAAATTTAACCATTACCAAACAATGTTTGTAACGAATTGTAACAATTTTATTCGAAAAGTAATATGTACAGATGTTTACCTTTTATTAAATGATACTTCTAATAGTAAAAGGTTGACGATACTTATGGAAATGAATCTATCTATCAATTATGCATCAGTCAAAGTAATAACTATGCTGCATTTCAGTGCGTTGTCACTTGTCTGTGATAAATTGATGATATCATTTAACTTGCTAACTCATATGGAACATATGGCGAGTATAGAACAGCAACTAATGATGTTTATAAATCGAAGTACTGAATACCAATACTAGACAATCTATGTACAAAATCCATATTCGTTAACTGTATCTATTAATATCATTCGAGATATGAGTAAGTTATTTAGTTAATTAGGACACAAATAAACACAAGTTAGGAAGTAATGGTTGTTTGGCTTCAAGAAAATTGGAATTGATGTACACAGACTTAGTGAAATAGTGGATAGTTTCAAGAATTTAACTGTGCGTAATTTTTCAGTCGATATAAAAATTTAAGTGCACAGATAGTAGACATGAACTGTACAGACACTGAATACATGAATAAAGTATGTAATTGAGTGTTGTGTAGATAGCTAAGTATGGATTTGATACCAAGAATTTATCGTGGGTTAAATAGTCGTTGGAAAAGCCGTAGGAACTGGAAATGGACAGCTGATTCGTCCTTGTGTGGAACTCTTGAAGAGTGCTCGTTCACAGTCTACACCAAAAGTCCTGGCATGAATCTACGCTTAAAGTTTAAACAACTAGGGTGGTTATGCTCTAACGGTTGATGCTTCTAACTTCAGTCAATTAGTTCATAATTGTGCGACCCCATCTACTATCATCAGTGGGTAACTATCCCAATAGATGAAATTACTTAGTGTATGCCATGAAATGAATGAAGTTCAAAATGTCCACCTTTGAAATCCGAGAATCTCAGTGGTCTAAACACATTTAAACATTTGCAGTAAAGCCAGTAGGTCATTCGCTAGATTGCTTCTTGAGTTCCTGAATGTACACTTCTGAACAGTCGAACACTGGGACAAAACAGATGTTCAAAGCTAGTTATTAGTATTTATTGATTGTTTAACTAATGCCAAATTCTGACATGATTAATGAATTCGAGCCTGAGTTGTCTATGTTAAGTAATGACATCCATAGAATTGTTTAATCATATTAAAATTTCTATATTGTTAATAATAATAATAATATTGATGTTACTACTGTTACTATTACTATTACTACTACTACTTCTCATAATAATAATAATAATAATAATAATAATAATGATAATAATAATAATAATAATAATAATAATAATAACAAGTGTACCTTCATTTTCCTGTATCATTTTCTTTCTCTTCTCTTTAACAAATAACATTTTGTAAACAAATTAACACTTGCCTTATGTTTGCTTAAAGCGTACTGGGTGGGGATAGAATCTATTTAATGGTCCGTTTATCAAACTGTGCATAGAATAAAGTTTATTAGAATTTTCGTATCCTCTTATCTAGCTCCATACAAGAAAGAATTGATCAAGACACTGATTCTCAGAACACTGAAGATATACAGTGCCCAAGAACTTAATGAAAGGTTGAGGAAAGTCAAAAATACTTGAAATTAATGAAAGTATACAAAGTCTATTATAAAATATGGTAAAATCAAATACTAAAGCGAAGGCTAGTTTGTTATGTATTACTATTATTACTATTAGTATTATTATTAGTATTATTACTATTAGTATTACTATTATTAGAAAAATTTTTAGAACTTGATTTTGTGATCTACGCAATATTTCCATAACTGCAATCAATTATCTATATGTACCCAGTCAAATTGCCGCCGAATGTGTATATAAATCTGCATGTATCTTCCTGAGCAGTTGAATTGGTATAACGAGAAAATGAGCCTAAATTCGGTCTCCGGTCGATCTAGTTATACTGATTATTAAGCTTAAGTAAACAGATTTGGATTCTGTGAATAATTGTGATTTGTGTCCGTGATTGTAATGAGAGTGAGCACTGCATGGAAATGCTATTTGAGGACAACATTGCTCTAGTGTTTCCCTGGTTTTTTTGAAAATAATTTCATCTAACTAGTCTTAAATTTTATTTGAGGCGCCTATGTAGAATTGGCTATTAAGTCTTTTGGAACAAATACCTTATGTTGGTTAAATGTATCAGAACATTTTAATTCGATGAAAACTTTCTGTAAATTGACATTCCTACTTATGCTTCAACATCTGTTTGTTTGAAATTAAGGAGTTCAGTTAATGAAGACAACATAATTATTATCCGAATGTGTAAACTTGCTGACGTTTCGCGGCATAGTGCAAGTCGCTTCTTCAGATAAATGAATAACCGAATTCAATTAATACAAAATAAATAATACTTTGGAACAAGTTAGAATCAAAATAAACGTAAGGTGCTGTATCGATTTTATTGTGAGATTGATTTGATGACTTTCATCAATTGAATCGATTCCAAATGTAATATATATAAAGGTTGTTTGCTAGTCATGTCTGGTATATAGATATATTCTTGCACAACAATATAATCTTCCTAAACGTCTTGCCTATTGGAGTAGCTGTGGGCTTGCAAGCAACAAATGATGGTATCCGATTGTAGTACAAGTATTATATATAACGATTCGCATTTGCAGTATCGACCATCGTATTTGGTATCTTGTGGCGCTGGGGAACAGATACAAAATCTGACTATCCTAGATTATTTAGCTGTATAATAACGTGGTTCAAATTACGCCGAAAAGAACTCACAAATTTGTGACATCCAAGAGATACACAACGAAGGTAGTAAACTGTATTGAAGTGAAGCAACTTTCATTAACGGGAGTATAACTTATTCTATGTTAATCTGTAAAAAAATATAACCACACATTAATAGCATGATTCTAATGAATCCACAATAAAAGTGTTAATAATCACGAGAATATTCACAAAATTAGCATATAATCTAGCCTAGTTGACCCTATGTTTTCACATAGCAACCAACATTATGTAGTGTGTAGTTAAAGTGAAGTTAAGTTATTAATATATTTTAGTTATTAAGGTGATATTCATTTTAACACATTTTACTTTTATAGAACATACTAAGTAAGCAGGTGACTGAGAAATAGTGTAAGGAACTAGTCAACAGAAGTAAAAAATAAATTTACTTCTTGAGACTATAGATAGAATTTGTCAACACTTTGCTCTTTCACGTATATTTTACTTGCCTAATGTATTGAATTCATACACTTCATACGATGATATGCTGATCACATGACAGTCAGTCGGCAATGGTTACTTGAAACCTACTTAGTTTATGTGACATGCTTCAATACACCAATATTATATAGAATGTCGCATGAGTATGCATTGAACAAACGTTTCATGTATTTTATTAACCGCCCGATCCGCGACAAAATTCATTAGAGACGCAAAGTACAACTATTGTGATTGGATTTTAACAAGTCTGTGTTGCTGTTAAGATATTAGTGCCTACTTTGAAACCGTTCGCAACGATCCATGAACCATTATATACTTCTGAAGATTGCAATGAGATTTACAATCTGCTTTGACACGAAAAACTATTGTATAAATACAAGCTCTTTTATAATTGTTCTTAGGAAGACTCCATGTTTTCTGTTACTGACACGTTATGTGATCCCAATTCGCTTTTTTTTGATTACGACATTGTTTTTGTACATTATATGAGAAAGGATACTTTGTATTCTGCACCCCACTCACTTCATCTGTATGTATTGTCGTTACTAGGATTAATATCATATTAATTATTGAAACTAGATTACGTTTCGCTTGATCTTTAACCTTTTGTATTAGATTTTTACGGGTAATCCTGTCCTGTACTTCGAAGACCTGTAGCTGTGTCATTTAGTGTGCAGTAGTAGTTACTTATTTCTCCTGTGCTATTGTTCACCTGTTGTATTCACTTTTCTTACCGAATATTTATCCATTCCAACAATTTTACAGAATCACTCAAATGACGACTTTTGACCCATTATTATTTCATGAAGCATTTGCTGACGATAGCTATATTACTGCATCATAGTGAATTTACCAACTTCCGTTAAACAAGTTGAACTAGGCACTGGATAGCCTTAAAGCTAACAAACCATTAACAATATCATTTATAGTAAGATGAGCTTAGGACCATGAAAAAATGAGTCTGTTCTAACACATTTACCACACCATCAGTACTTACATACGAGTCACCATCACCTCTTACACATGTCTTCCCCTTTTTATATTTCCATTAGTCCATCAAACTCACAATGTACAGTTCTATGCAACAATCGTATACTCTGTAAACACACCAGAAACATCTCTTTCAGATAACACAAAAGTATGTCGACGGTATCCATTTCGCTTTCGAATACGAACCAATTTTCAGGCTAATAGCTCTCGTTTTATTGATTCTATGGAAAATTTTGTGTGATCGCTTAAATATTGATTTCCCTGTATTAGGATAAACTTTAATCTTCTTGTTAATTTGTTATTTGTTAGCCTGAAAGTGTTACAACTTATAAATTCAGTCATACTAGTAAACACTTTTTTGGTAATCATATGATCGTAATGACGATTCCATAAATATAATTGATACATAGAAATCAAAGATTCATGGTGTAATATGAATACATAGAACAATTATTCAAAGCAATATTTTTGTTTTATCTGTAAGAATTATGACAATGTCTTCTTTATACTGAGAATAGAACGTCAACTAGTCAATTTTCTTTTCAAGGAGTTCACTCTAGTCTAGTGAGATAGAAATCCTCCAAGAGTTAACCTGGAATGAAAATTTAGTCGAAAGTAGATTATATTGATTTTAACTGATTACATTAGTAAATACCATTAAAAAGGAGTTAGCTACTTAATATAACTGCTCAATGTTTGGTGATTACCAATTAAAAATCATAAGTAGGTGTATGATGAATGGATAGATAAACCAGGGAAAACAATATGTCCCACTAAGTCGGTTTTGTTGGATTTAGTAGTAATTGTCATTCTACTCATGAGTAGTTGAGTGTTACTTGTGAAATTTGTTATTTGCATTTTATTGGTCATTTATATCCGAACTTTATGGACATTGTTTCCTATTGGTTTTAACATTGATTGTTTGGTCAGCAACATTCTTTTGGCATTTTCTTGCTCGTATGTGCAGTTAAGATTGTTGTAACAGTTTCGTTGTTGTTGTTGCTTAATGATTTTGAATGTGAGTGACTAATAAATTAATAATTGTTTGTTGTAGAACCACATCAAGTATTTATATAACTATTCCAATATATTAATATTCCGAAAACTCAAAACAGTCTTAGCAACTAGCTACTTCGGGTGCGCTATTTCAGTGAATCTAACGCGATGTCGAGTGAGTTCTACACGTTATATAAAAGTACCATTCTCTAAGTGAAAAATGATCCCTTGAAAGTATGACTTAATGAATGAGAATATTGGTGAAAATACATGTAATGCAGATAAGCCTCATACAATATTTTAAAACTATATTGTCACACGAATAAAAACTTAAAAAAAACTGAATTCTCTTCCTCTAAGTGTAACTATTATCTCAATTGTGTTAATGAAATGAAATACATATGGATCACAAAACGGTAAGTCAATCGCAGAATTTCCGAATATCACTGAGGATGATAATGTGAAGGACAATTAAGACCAATGAAGGGATTTATATTTTTTTACCTAATCGATAAACAAAATCAAAGGAATATGAAAATTGTCCTTAAAATCATTTACTAGATTCAGCTAGTTTTGTCGTACGGTTAATGTATATGTCGTTTTTAATCTGACCTATGTTTTCTTAAGATATCTATACAACAACCTTCACCTGCTCATCAATATTGCCAATATTTGTATGAGTTCCAAACAACTCCTCCCAGTCACACCTTGATTACATTAATATAGCCTTAATTATTATTATCACCATTATTACTTCTTTCTATGCTTACGTAAATGATGACACTCTCTAAACTGTCATAATACCATAATGATCACGATCCTGTCCATGCTCATTAAATTGATGGCTTAATCAGTTGTTGGCAATCCTTCCCCAAACTAATCCTGAATTTTCTACCCTGTTGTTTAACACTCCGCTATTGGAATTGCATTGAATATACACAATATACACAAGTTCGATGAAAAATCAATTCTTCAATTCATTCATTATTTTCGAAATATATAAAAGAGATAATAATTGCCAGCTGGCTGCACTATTTCCTTTATCCACCTATAAACGAACTCATAGCAACACTGAGTGTTTGACAGCCCATGCTACTGACGTTCATCAATAATCTAAGTAAGTTGTAAAAGTGTTTTATTGTGCTATAATTATGAAGTCGAACATAGTCTAACTCAATAAACTAAATGCAAACTTTGATTTTTATTGACAAAGCATTGAATGACCAAGATAAACATGAAGCTCGAAGCTACATCACGATAAATGACATTTCCTACAGTCCCAAATAGTATAAATGTCCGGCTATTTCGCAAGTGTTTGGATATTTTTCATGTTGAAGTCTAGAATTAACAGTTTTATATATAAAAGAATTTAGTGTGAGATCGTTCATAAAACAGCATTTGTGAACACATGATATGATATCGTTTGCTTTAAAGCATTTAGAAGTGGTGGAAAACGAACATACAACTAGTAAAATCATTTGTACACAATGTCTTTGGTGAATAGCAACAGGATTGAGTTGCAATCTGAAGTACACCAACTTCCGTTTATGGAGAAGTGAATCACTTCTAATTTACAAAGTTCACTATACTTGGCCAAGAAGTCACATAATTGTTTGTAACGTAAAAATGAACATATTATCTTACGTGCTTTAGACTTTATAATATTGTTGGATGGTTTATACAATCATTTGATTACTTAAGAATGCATGTTATTCAAAACAAGTGAGACTTTTCTATTGATGTTAGTAGGGACTAAAATTAATCAGCCTCTATTATGGTATCTGTACCCTTAGCTGATAACCTTGATATAGAGGTAGTTCTCAAGTGTGATTCAGGCTAAATTATGATTGGCAAATAGAATCCAATACTCGTGTTCAACCCTATTCGAAATTCGTTAACTGGATGCACTTATATCTCAATTATAATCATTGCATAGACATCAACTATAGGAAACATATGCATGCAGCTAGCTACTTCTAAATACAACGTTAGTAATATTTTACAACTGCTTTAAACATATATGATTGAATCGACAATTTGTGACATAGCTACAGAGCTGATGCTGTTATTTCAGTCATCAGAATGATCCTGAAGATAACTCTTCAAACGTTGCAGTAATATCAAATGATCGTCATGTATATTATAACGAAAAAAAGCTGCACAAATACATATCATAGGTAGATAAATATGCTGGGACACTGAAAGTATCAAGAAATCTAATGACCAGAAATATGTGGTTTTTTTCTGTTACATAGGGCGATTGAAGAAGAGCAACTGACTTGCTGAACTGTTTTTCAAAAGACTATTTCATTTACTTTGAGTACATGTAAATCGATTTATTGTGTTTATATTATTGTTATGTTACCATCGCTCTGACCTCCTCCTTCCCGCTAGACTCATGAGCGGTATCACATCATCTGTCATTCAGAAACTGTTATCAATTAACTATGTATCTATACTCCTTACCCCTCCAGTTTCTAGTCATAACTATCTCATCTTCTGTATAAACGGTTTTCTTGTTATTGTCACTCTATTTAATCAGGTTTTGTTTGCATATAAATAGATGAGTGAAATATAGTCTGACTGTCTGGTGATTGACTCAATTGTCTTGTTTTCTTCATTCTGGCTTTGGAGACTACTAATAACGGGGCAGACGTGTGCTCATCTTCATTGGTCTAATCGACGTTACTGTTTTCCATATATTATGATTGACTGTCTAAAGATATAACAATTTTATGTGCTACGTTAATGATGTGTAAGAATAAAGTAGAAGCAAAGCTTAGCTAGTTAGTATTTGATAAATTTAACTCCCAAATGGTTTAGAGTCGGAATAACGTTATTATAAAATAAAAATAGTTTCCACAAAAGTGTTTTATGATGCAGTGAAATGGAGTACATGTTGCTAAAGTATATCAAGGTTTAGAAGTGTTACATTTTGATCATATAAATCAAGTGTATAACACTTAAAAGCAGTTCCTTCAGTGAACATCAGGAGACTACAGTTTGACTATTCCCTAATAACTATCAAATATTTTAAAGTATCATTCTGATGTATGGTATATGAGAGACGTCTAGATATTGAACAAATCGAGGTATTTCTGCCTATTGGTCGAAGGCTTCATGTAACATGTTACTTTAAATATAGAAGAAATTAAAAGTAGTCTACTACTCTAGTGAGAGATCTGTAATTTAAAGACAGCATTTCGCAAATACGTGACTGATGAACATTTTTCATTTAATCGATATTGTCAGTCACTGTGATATCTGAGCTTGAATATCGTCGAGATTTGAATGTTTATACTTGTAGATATTTTTATATAGGGACATAAACAAACATCAGTTGAGATATTAAAACGACTACTTGATTAGAAGCACGACTAATTAGACCAGTGTACATATTCATTTCGATGTCAACTAACCTAGTTTAACTACTTGATTCACGGAGCAAATTACATTTTCTGTAACAATAGTATTGGGAAGAATCTATCAATCATAGGTAATACATAGAGTAAAAATGGATATGAGTAGTAGTATTTAACAATTAGTTCCTAAAATAAAAGTATAAAGATTTATTGCGGTTACTCAAGTGTCAATCAATTAGTACTTGCGTGTTCTATTAAACAAGTTTATTATCGTATAACTATAAATCACTTTCTGAGTAAATAAAGAACAGAGTAGAAAACATTTACGTAATACTGATTGTGTTCATATGTAAAATTTCATTTACTGTTAGTTGTTTTCTCTTGTATATTCAGCGAGAAGTACCATTAAACACAGGGATATATAAATACATATAAACTTTGCGGTCATTAAACTCTTATACCATTTACTAAGTTGTAAGATTTTACTTACATTCTCCGTTTAGTTGTCGTATACTCATGAAATTAGTTTCAGTATCACCGTGAATAAGCTGGTTATGGCTAACATACAAACCTAGGTATTTCCAAATGCTATGACTGAATCCAACCGGAAGCCACCTAGGAGTGAACGTCATGTAACTTTGCGGCACGATTTACAAGAAAGCAAGAATAAAAGTAATGCTCAATATGATACATACGTTTATTGCTGTTGATGGCTATGCAAATAAAATTAAGTTAACATTGGTTTCAAAGTGGGCATATGCAATGTATAATCACTGGTTAAGTCAGGAATTCAGTAATAACCAAACATTGATATCGATTTAATATGGGACACAATTTTATCGACAAATGAACCATAAATACAAGAATTCGCTCTTGTGATTTTAAAACAAACTAACTTCTTTTTATTATTTCAAAGTGTTTGCACAAGTTTGTCTGGACTCACTGCTGAACTTAGTGTTGTTAGATACGAACAGACAGAGTCCGAAACCCACTGTGAATATCAATAGTGAAATGCAGGTATATACAGTTGATAAATCGCAAATAGGTCGTAAAGCATGTCCCACTTTCTACTTATCAGGTTCAATCCGAATTGACTTCTTTTCTTTATGAATATTGATGTCATTATTCTGTATTACCAAGGACACTCAGTAAAGAAATATGTCTGTTTTTCCGACTTATAGATTAGATCTAGACTACCGATATTCACGCTAGTTACCTCAGTGCAGTAAATAAACACCGGTTTGTTATCGAAATACAGAAAGATATTAGCTGTATGTGCTGAATAATCAACATTAAATGAACAATTGCTGAATATTCATTCATACTTGAAGTAGTTGTCCAAAGAAGAAACTTGCTTGGAAGAAATTTAAGAAAGTTCGAAAATAATTGAATTTTAATTAACCATTAGTTAGTGAATGTGCCATACATTGTCGAGTAAGAGGTGATAATTTTTCAGAGTTTGTTAACTACTAAATTGGATGCAAGTTGTTTACTTCAAAATATTTGTGAACTATTATTCTCCACGTTGATGTAAACATTTCAACGTATCTAGATAGCTGATATTATTCGTAACAATTGGTGCTGGTTGAGTACATCTGGAAAGCAAAATAAAACAAATATCTGTTTTACCCTAGTATGTGACTTTTCATCAGCGTGCACCCTCAATTTGTACATAGAATCGAATCTAGCCACTTCAAGTCTTACATCGACCGCTACCGGTAAAACTAGCACCTTCATTAATTAATTCATAGTTTACTCATCTCTATGCAACCTAAAGACCACGGATGTGCACTGATGAAAAGTCTCTTACTTTGACTAAACTTTCTTCCAAGTTTGCTTGATTTTCAGTGGTATCCTACTGACATCAATCTGTGATGAATACTAACAACGAAACGTAATACCTATCTCCACAAAACTACCTCAATTCATTTAGATATTGTTTCTTTCCTGTGAAAAAGCTTTTAATAAGCTTTGACCAGTGAACAGTTGTACAAATAGAATCAATTTTATGTGAGTACTTCTAGTACGATAAGATGGAGAGATAGAATCAATTGATTTATTTTCAAAGTAACCTATAGATGATGAACCAGTCACTTAATTGTTTACTAGTAGATAATCATCCTGTATTTGCAGTGATATTTATATACAGACTGTTTCTTATTAGATTATCTTTCTAATCAATTATACTGTTATATCTAAAATTGCACTCTGTATTTCATACACATCTATATTTTTCACTAATGATTGATCCAAGTGATGTTACACTTATCTTCTGCTGGACATTTTTCCAATAATCATTAATTGTTAATGAAGAAAATGGTAATCCTGTCTTTGTTCACTAATTATACACACTTTATCTAAGTAGACTATAGAATTATTACATAATCTTCGTTGTTATTATAATGAATTAATGACTTAGTATTATTATGAATTGATTACCGACTATTACCGAATGAACATGATTACTACATCAAATAGATTCAGTGATTATAACACTAACTTGTGCTTTATCTGTGTTAAGTAAGTCGGAATCGTGAAAATCCTATGAAAGTCAATCTGTCAACTTATTGTTCTGTGAAGATATGATTGATAATGTTTTTATATTACCGACCTTCCGATGTTTGGATTCAATTCTTGTCCTTAATATTATATTATAAAGATGCATAAAGGTAATCGGTTGTATCTGTCACAGATTGATGCTGGTAGAATACCAATGAAAACCAGGGAGCACTGAACAGGTGTTTTGTCCTATCATTGGACTCCTCAATAGTTTGCACCCTACATATCGCCCACGCAGCTTAGAGTTTGCGAAAGTCTATCCCTCTGCACCAGTGAGCTGGTAGGCCTCCAATGGTAGAATTCCCACTTTCATCAATTTACGTTGATAACTATCTCACTTCTGACAAGTCTGAACTCCATCGGTTATCAGTCTGTGAAAAATCCAATCAACTAAAACTTAATATCAATCTCCACAATCCACCTCAATTCAAAACATAATTCCGATTTCTTATTCTAGAATCAACAATACGACGCTGCCTTTAATCATTTATATTTATTTCCATTTAGGTACATTTTCGTTAGACCAGTACAGCAATCATAGCAGAATAATTCATGAACTCATTTTGTTTCCGGGTTTCTTATCAGCTGCATACAACCAATAATCAATTTTGATCATTTATAAAATGGTTAGACATACTTTACGACAGGAAAGCTTGAAGGATTTTGAGTTAACCTGCAAATGTGAATCAATCAGAAGAGCACGACATGAGTGGTTAATAAACAAAACATCACCGATACGGTTATTTATTCATGAGTCAGCTATAAGAACATTCTAGAGAATAAGACTGAGGAGAGCATGTATACAGAGTTATGATGATAAGTTCGGTAAAAACATTGATTAACTAAGTAAAACTAAGAAAAGAGGAATTAAAAATTAGTATCAAAAATGCTGCGTAACCGAATCTTAAGAACTGAAGTTACTAGGGCACACTATGGTTTATTACAGTTTTTTCTTGTAGACACAAATTTGATTAAAGCTTCATTTAATTTGTATTGTGACTGATAAGTGGAATCCAGGACGCGCGTTCCGTCCTATTTGGGACTCATCGGCTGGATGTACCTGCATCCCAATATATGTTCACAGTGGGATTCGAACTCACTCCGGTTCGTGTCATACGCCACCGCGTACACCACTAGACTACTGAGTCCCGACAGTCACGCTTGTGCAATGGGTGGATTGGTAGTAGAATGAATTTGTATATTCGAATCCCACTGTGAACATCAACATTGGAATGCAGGTACATCCAGCCGATGCGTCCCAAATAGGACGAAACGCGCGTCCTGGATTTCACTTGCCAGTCACTGTACAAATTAAATGATACTTCTGAATAATCGCTATATCGAGGCGATCCGCGCAGGATGCACATATAGCAACAGTAACTGACCAGGTTCAGTCTATAACAAATCAACGGGAATATACAAATTCATTCTACTATTGATTAAAGTTGTTTTATGGCAATCGCTTCAGTAAAATGTAAGAGATTCGATTTGCCTATATGTTGATAATTTTGAAAAATGTTGAAATATTGACAGAATGTTCGTTATCAATTGAATGGCAAGGAATCGTGTTGGCAAAAGTGCAATATCCTTTTAACTCCGCTTATACAGCATTTGATTAGAAATGATGATACTGCCCTTCTTCTTGTTTTTCCGAAATATGTCCTTCTGCGTGAATATGTAATATGGAATACATAATTGAAGATATCGAAAATAGTAGACTTGTTCACATGTGAGTGTCGTAAAAAACAGCTGGTTTGATAGAGTTAGTAATTTTCCTGTCTGATAAGTTAATTTCAAGATGGTTTTTATTCTAATATCAGTAGGTTTACTCATATTATCCTCTTGAAGTTGAGTTTTAGCAAGACAGATTTCTTCTGAAGATTGTGGTATTTGACTATTGTTAATTCCACCTCAATTCTGTTTTCTGTGAGCAATCGCTGGACACGGTACAATAACATTCTAACCAAGAGATATCAACGATTGAACAGAGTTAGATAATCTATGAAAATTTAGAGGCAGCTGACAGACATTTTGTTTTAATATAGGACACATTATTTATTTATATTCTATCCCGTAAAACACAAGCTTGCTAAAAATTCGCTCACCAGATTAAACAAACTCAACCATTTAAACTCTGCCCTGCGAGTGTAACGAATCTATATGACGCCTCATGATGAAATCCGAGATTCTTCGGAAGTCATGAGGCCGATTCCCCTCCCCTTCTAACGACCAGAGCAAAAATTTTTATAAGTACACGAAATGTTCGGACAATGTGGGAGACAGGGAAGATCACCCAGATAGCAGCAGAAATGAAGAGATACAACTTAACTGTGCTCTGGATCAGCGAAACGCGTTGGACTCAAACTGGACAGAAAACATGAGCTACGGGTGAGGTGCTACTATGCTCCGGGCACGAAGAGGAAAATGCCCCACACACCCAAGGAGTCGCTCTGATGCTGTCCAAGAAAGCACGTTATACACTTATAGGATGGGAACCACATGGACCCAGGATCATCAAAGCATCTTTCAAGACAATGAAGAAGGGGATTACAATGAACATCATCCAATGTTATTCATCCACCAACGACGGCGACGACGAGGAAAAAGATCAGTTTTACGATAGGCTGCAGTCAATTATAGTGAAGTGTCCAGGAAAGGATCTGACAATCCTTATCGGGGACCTAAACGTCAAAGTCGGAATGGACAACAATGAATACGAAAACATCATGGTACGTCAGGGACTAGGAGAAAGATATGAGAATGGTGAAAGATTTACAAATCTATGCGCTTTCAACAAAATGGTTATAGGTGGTAAATATTCCCCCACAAACTCATACACAAGGTTACATGGGTCTCACCGGATCATACTACAGAGAATCAAATTGATCATATATGCATCAATAAAACATTCAGAAGATCAATGGAAAATGTGAGAAGCAGGAGAGGAGCTGATATAGCTTCAAATCACCACCTAGTGGTTGCCAAAATGAAATTGAAGCTAAAGAAACAATGGATAACTGATGTAACAGCATTACAACGGTTTAATACAGCCTCTTTTCGAGATACTGACAAACTCAAGGAATTCAAAATAACTCTCAACAACAGGTTTCAAGCCTTACAAGATCTGCTGAACGAGGAAGAAACCACTATGGAGGACAACTGGAAAAGAATCAAAGAGGCACTAACTTCAACTTGTTGAGAGGCTCTGGGCTGTAAGAACTACCGTCATAAGGAATGGATTTCCACAGAGACCCCGAACAAAATTCAACAGAGGAACAAGAAGGCAGAAATCAACAACAGCCGAACTACAGCAGAGAAAATCAAGGCTCAGAGGGAATTTACAGAAGCAAATAAGCAAGTAAAGATGAGCATTAGAGCCGACATACGGAAGTATATCGAAAGCCCTGCAACGACGGCATATAAAGCTGCAAGAGAAGGAAGTATGAAACAGCTATACGACATAACGAAGATACTGACAGGGAAATATAGTAAACCAGAGCAACCGGTCAGGAACAAAGAAAGCAAGCCAATCATCAAGATTCAAGAACAAAGAGACAGATGGGTAGAACATTTCGAAGAACTCTTGAGTAGACCAACTCCACCAAACCCACCAGAAATCGAAGCAGCATCTATGGACCTACCGATAGATGTCAATCCACCAACGATGAAAGAAATCATGATAGCCATCAGACAGATCAAAAGTGGGAAAGCAGCAGGACCTGACAATATACCAGCCGATGCACTCAAGTCAGACATAGACATAACAGCAAGGATGCTCCACGTTTTATTCAAGAGGATCTGGGAGGAAGAACAGGTGCCGGCAGACTGGAAAGAAGGATACCTTATCAAGATACTGAAGAGAGGAGATTCGAGCAAATGTGAGAACTACAGAGGAATCACACTGTTGTCAATACCAGTGAAAGTCTTCAACAGAGTGTTGTTGAATAGAATGAAGGACTCAGTGGATGCTCAACTTAGCGATCAACAAGCTGGTTTCCGTAAGAGTCGGTCGTGCACAGACCGAATGGCAACACTACGGATCATCGTTGAACAATCAGTTGAATGGAACTCGTCACTGTACATCAACTTCATCGACTATGAGAAGGCGTTTGACAGTGTAGACAGGAGATCGGTATGGAAACATTTTCGACACTACGGTGTACCAGAGAAACTCGTCAACATCATCCGGAATTCTTACGATGGACTACAGTGCAAAATCGTGCATGGAGGACAACTGACAGATGCATTCCCAGTGAGAACCGGTGTCAGACAAGGCTGTTTGCTCTCGCCTTTCCTCTTCCTTCTAGTGGTTGATTGGATCATTAAAACCTCTACAACTGAGGGGAAGCACGGAATTCAATGGACAAGTAGAATGCAACTCGATGATCTGGACTTCGCTGATGATCTAGCACTTCTATCCCATACACACCAGCAAATGCAAGTGAAGACAACCAACGTAGCAGCAACCTCAGCATCAATAGGCCTGAACGTGCATAAGGGAAAGAGCAAGATCCTCAAATTCAACACAGAGAGCACCGACCCAATTGAGATTGATTGTGAAACTTTGGAAGAAGTTGATACCTTTACATACCTGGGGAGCATCATCAATGAACAAGGAAGATCCGATGAAGATGTAAGGGCAAGGATCGGCAAAGCAAGGGCAGCATTCCTACAGCTGAAAAATATATGGGACTCCAAACAACTGTCTACCAACCTCGAAGTTAGACTCTTCAATTCGAACGTCAAGACAGTTCTTCTGTATGGAGCTGAAACGTGGAAAACATCCTCAGGAGAGTAAAGGTATTTACTTACAATTGTCTATGTAGAATATTGAATGTCTGTTGGCCGGAAACCATCAGCAACAGCCTACTATGGAAGAGAACAAACCAACTCCCAGCTGAAGAGGAAATCAGGAAATGACGTTGGAAATGGATAAAACATACATTGCGGAAATCATCAGACTGTATCACGAGACAAGCACTAACTCGGAATCCTGTTGGAAAACGGAAAAGAGGAAGGCCGAAGAGCACACTGCGTCGAGAGCTGGAAGCAGACATTGAAAGAATGAACAGTAACTGGAGACAGCTGGAAAGAAGTGATTAGGACAAAATTGAAAGAAGAATACTGGTGAGTGGCCTATGCTTCTCTGAGAAGGGTAACAGGCTTAAGTAAGTAAGTGAATCCATACTACAAGTACATTCAACTTATTTCGTTATCTTGGCCAACTCTACGGTCAAATACCTAAGCTTTTTCCATTCATCCTCACTCTTACATTTTCCCTCTCTTCTTACGAGACGTTAATATTCCTAATAATAAAAACCAATATCAACAGCCATTTTTCCCTATTGAACCAGGGGGGTGTACAATGCGAGGGGGGCGGTCATGTGTTGAAACGAAGTAGATCTTCAGTACTATTTGGTTTTTAGTATATTACTTGATCAATCTTAACCTGAAGCGATTACAATCAACGAAACATCGCTAATTATATTATGTTTATTACCATTATCATCATTTAAAATACCGCTCTGAATATTTCTTAATAGTCACAATGTAGTATGACATTTTCTTTTAATCTTGCTATATTAAATGATGTTTATGTTTTCAACAACATTATCTATCTTTGTTGTCTACGATCATTTTTAACATTTAAAGACTTAGTCAACGGGTGATTTACTAATTTCAATTCACAGCTTTGACATACTCAATCAAAATGCTCACGTACATATTCTGTGGTATTGTCTAATTGTAAATGACATTTATGGGATTATCAATTTATAGTCTGAGGAAGACTTTATGCAAAACAATTTTTCGCTTCAACATTTCTGACTTTTATATATTATATGGACGAACCAATGGCGAAGATCCAATGATTATAGATGATCAGAAATAAATGATTATAAAAGTGCTAAATATCTACTATCTGTCTTCCAGGTCAGTGGTCATAGATCTCATCAACCATGATATATATAACTTATAATTTTGTCTCAGTGTTGTACTGTTCATATACGTGTTTACAGACTTCAGGAAAATATGGTAGACAATATTGTTCAATAGCAGGAAACAATTAAATGGACCATTGTCGTCAACAATTTTGTCATCAGGCACATCCGGTTGACAAGTCTCAAATAGGACGAAAGTGCATCCTACGTTCCGATTATCAGCCACATACCTAATCAAGATTTGCAGAATGTTAAAAATCCAAAGTTAGAATACCTGTGTTGTGTTCACAATCCAACCTAAAAATTACATGCCTTTTGCTGATTGTTGTAACTTTACAACGAAATTCCCTACATCATTCCAAAATGATCTTACACAGTCACATATTACACATTTTAACCGTGCTCAGTTTACAAGTTCAATGTTTCATAGCACAATATTCCTAATCCATTTATTGCTAATATTTATACTGATAGCTTGTTTTAAAAATCTGTACAGAATACACAACCGTTTACTAATATGATCACTGAGTTATAGATTGCTAGTTAATAATTTGGAACACAGTTAAAGGTTGGTATATGTAACGAAACATCTCGATACTTAAGTCGTCTGCTCTGAATGAGCCAATTAGCTTTTGGATCCATTGGCCCTTTTAGCCAATGAGATAACAGTATTTCGGTGAATATCTTAACGGGGAGAAAATAATAATATTATAGGAGTGGGGAATACATAGTTAATAAGTAACTCTGAGTTTAGTTATGGGCCATTCTTCAAAGACATTTAAGCAAAGACGCATTACAAAATGTCTTTCCCACGTAAATGCAAGGATTGCTATCCGTAGATAATATTAAACTACAGTTTCAACCGTAAGCATATATATCTATAAGGTTAACACTATAAATCTCGTACTGCTGGATGCTTCCGTGCAGTCTTATTTCACTAACGGTGCAAAGCCAATTCTTAGATAACAATACAGCCATTTGTAATTATATTATTCCTGCATGAACAGGGTTATAACTGTGATCCTAACATGAAATCTCAAACGTATAACAAATTCTTAACACCAAACCATACCCTTAGCGTGAAATCACCATTCTATCTGGAAATATTAAATCCTACTTCTAATATTAACCTATATCAAAAGCTATTTCAAGCCTTAAGTCCTAATTGTACTTCTGAATTTAATATTATTATTTCTTATTATAGATTTTATTTTTAAACTTAAGCCCTGACCCTACATAGTACTTCTAACACTGAATCCTAATTTTAACTGGGACTCCTAATATTACTATCTTGGTTATGATTAACTCGGTTTTATATGTCACGTCCACCTAGTTTACTTATCAGATTATAGTCTATTTAAGGAAATTTACACATTTTATGTAAAGCAAAATATTTTCATCGAAACAACCGAAATGCTTGTCTGTGGTATACAGTTTAAGGGAAAATTCGCTGCAGCTTATAAGCTAAGAATAAATCGCTGATTGATTTTTAAGCATACTTTATGCGATCTTTTAAATATCCTGATTCTTTGTCCCAATAAAAATCCAAGTGAAAATAATAATGAAATTGTTAAACTGTATAGCATTGTTTATTATATGCATTCCATAATAACATATTCAAGAAGCTTAGAGCTGTCATGAGTGTGTGGATTGATAGCGTGTACAGAAATAAGTTAATGGTGGAATGCCCAGTGTAGACAAAGTTTCTTTATAGATAGCATTACATATTTGCCATATTAGGCGTATGACACAAACCTCTTTTTCACAACTTTTACATGATTATTCGCATCATTTTATATAGCACAGCAGGGACAGTATAAAACTGAGTAAAGTTTCAATTCATACAGTTCCTTGAAGGTAGTCACGTGCAATAACGCAACAGTCACATTGTTAATAAATTCTAACTAGGGTGCTATGTTTTATTTCAAATCCGACAAGTCATAGGAAACTAAAACTAATAGAAATCTAACATTTGCTAAACAGTTATTATGTATATTTCGCATTCACTATGCAAAATATAATAATTATTGATTTATACATTAGGTGTCTAAAGACAGGGTTATGCCATTGTTGATGGTTAGCATAGCCACTGATTACAGCAGAGGGATTTCATTTAAACTGAATATATCATTAAGTAACAGATCAGTATTTGGCACAGGGTATACATAATCCACCATCCATTTCGTCAAAATGTGGACACACTAAAGAATGTTTATTGCATAACTTCAACCCGCATTACATTTGAAAGTAGGAACAAACTATCGACAGTCCACTATATCATATTTTAGCCAGCATTATCATAATTTACAAATTGTTTGTTGGTATATAAAATGTTTTAAAAATAGCTTGATTGGTCAATTGTGATCGATTCAAAATATCAAATATCAGTGAATTTTAGTATCCATACTTGATCAGAGTTTTACTGTAACCTACTTGTTTCCACTATTTAGAATTAAAAATTTCTAACCGTTTGCAGCATATAGCTTTTGTATAATCCTGTATGAAAGAAGTTTAAATTTTCCAAATGGGGGAGAAAATAGCTATTTAATACTCCATAAATTCATTTGTGACGAATGTAAACAACAAATTAAGACCTGTCTTTCCAAAAGAACACGTCAAACTAGATTATAATAATCACTTTACTTGTAGCCTACTTCGAGACACTCTTGATGTTCTAGTCAGAAGTTATTACTCACTCAATTCAGACATTTCGGAAATAAAGCAGTTATTACCAGAGGTATTGTTGACTGTCATGCTATTTCACAGATTGGCTGAAGTAGGTATCATATCGTCTTAGATGATCTGTTGGATGGTGTTTGTTGGTTAAGAGTTTTTTAGAAGATCTGGAATCACTGAATTCTATCAATCCCAAATGAGGTCGTTGGTGTGTACTGCTAAAGGGTCTTATACTGGGACGAAATGACTGTTTGGTTCATCTCAGTATCCAATGATACTAAAGGAGATCAATCTGTGATGAATTCAAGCGTTAAAATAAAAACCAGTTTGTACAAAACTATCGCAACCTGACTACGGCATAGATGTTCATGTTGACTTGTAACCTGTCTGATAAGTCATGCTACTTAGCATTATTACTGACTGAAATTTTAGTTTTGTTTATTTCTGTCAAAAGACAACAGGTAGTTTATGTTTAATATTATTATTTTTCTTAGTAAACGTTTGTATTTTTGATACTAAGACTGGAAAATTGACAGTAGAATGAATTTGTATATTCCCATTGATTTGTTATAGACTGAACCTGGTCAGTCACTGTTGCTATATGTGCATCCTGCGCGGATCGCCTCGATATAGCGATTATTCAGAAACGCGCGTTCTGGATTCCACTTGCCAGTCACAATACAAATTAAATGATATTTCTGAATAATCGCTATATCGAGGCGATCCGCACAGGATGCACATATAGCAACAGTTACTGACCAGCTTCAGTCTATAACAAATCAATGGGAATATACAAATTCATTCTACTACCAATTCGCCCATTGCACAAACGTGACTGTCCGGACTCAGTAGTCTAGTGGTGTACGCGGTGGCGTATGACACGAACCGGACTGAGTTCGAATCCCACTGTGAATATCAACATTGGGATGCAGGTACATCCAGCCGATGAGTCCCAAATAGGACGAAACGCGCGTCCTGGATTCCACTTGCCAGTCACTATACAAATTAAAAAGGAAAATTGACGTTGGTATACGTACATCTTGAGTGAATTGACCAAAGACAACGTTTATCTGCATGTTTTTTTGTAAGGTTGTATTGTAGTTATCAAGTGAAAACTAGGAAGCAAACTTAATTTTATTAGAGACGTGTCGTTCTACTTTGATAAATGTTGAAACTTAGGTATATCATAACAAACTCCTACAATTGGCAAATGACTGATCAGTTGCCGTTTTTTTAACATTGACAAAAGATAGATACAATGATTTACAGATTGAGTACTTACCCTAAGACATGCGTCACGGTCCGAATTCAAAAGCTTAATGAGTAACGCGATAGTATTTGCAACAAACGCACTGAGTTCGAGTCCTGGTAAGAATGATGTTACTGGGAAGAAGATTCGTCTAGCAGATAAATTCCAGCTTTCAATCTAGATTCATTTCGCCACGATTTTTAATTACGAAATCTTAATATAATGTCATCGTTTGTACTAATTTTTTGTAAAGTTATTTCACCCTAGAATTGGTTGTTTTCGTTTTCGCTAATTTAATTATCTTGTTCAGTTTAAACACTTGTCTGATTTCTTTGTTCCTATGTAATAATACATTATTTTATCATCAGTAGTATGAACTAAGTTTCCCCTTGTTCACATTTATTAGTACCAAACTTCCTCTTTAATTGTGTGTATGATCAAGTGCATGGGCGCTTTCAACACGTTTACTCAAGGCAAACGGCAGGCTATCAAGAAGTATTTTATACGTTAATGTGTTTACGGATACCGATCGGATTGTATACATCATGTAACCGATACATTCTGACACGTGAAATTAAGTGATTCAGGAAATAAACTTTATCCATTTCAATCATAATACCATGAAATGCCTAATTCTTCACATGTGTGACGTGTAGTATTTGTATCACAATAGCGGAAAATCGACTGATAATTGGTATTCTGCTAAATATAATTAGCCTAACCGATTTATTCTATTACAGACTCTCAATCAAGGCATTTTAAAGTCAGTCAATCAAGTTTCCGTTGTTGTGACTCCAAAACAAATAATCTAAAACATCAATAACAAGACAAGAATCCATTGGTAATACAAAATCACAATTTGTACACAATGTTGTCATATGTGCCAATAACTAGAAAAGTGTATATCAACAGTTTTCGATTGCAAGTGCTTGAAGAGAGTTGATAAGACAGTATGGATTCAAGTCTCCTGATAGTTGTCACTTGTAATACTGCGCGATGCAAGTTCAGATTTTATAGACAGTACCAGCTCTACATTCTACGCGAAACACTATTTCAACAATACTCTATTAACTTCATCTTAAAGTTAGTAATTGTACATGATGCTTCTTCAGGTAAAAATGAGATTTGAACAGCTTGATTTTTAAGGCTTTAAAAATATTTCATTTGTTAATCTTTAATCCATATGAGCTAAATCGTTTTACGACATGATGCTGAAGGATGACTCCAACCGATGAAAAGGCAAGGAGGAAGGCCACGTGACTAAAGTTGATCAGTTGATCTTATATTTAGCTGGTGACAGATTTTCATTTGTAATTTAGGAGCCATCGCTGAAAATAACTTAAGATATGTTTAGAAAACGTTCACTTTGTGCATGCAGTATAACAATCTTCAGAGGAGTAAGCAAATATATAGGTACACATAGACTAATATTCTGTAAACACTACTAAATATGCTACACATTTAATAAATGACAGTAAATATTCTTCTTTATGGTTTAAACTCTATTTGACATAAATTTATTCATTTATGAGCCTATTATACACTACTAGTATACACCACATACTTCTGAATTTCGTACATCCTTCCTTATTTGTGCTTTCCACATGAACATGACGTTATTAAGTTACCTCATTACTATATCTCCACAACAAAATAAAAGTCTAACAGTATGATATAATACTACACTTCATGAGTAGCCAATGTGACTTGAGTTACGACTATGACCTGATCAACTTGGTGAACGGTGATTGGTTAGCATTGTTTTGAGAGACCAAACCCTAATGACAGCCATGTCAATCCACTTCAACACTATAAAAAACTAGACAAACATCATTATAGTCGCTGCTCAGTCAGTAATGTTATTTATCACATGTGTAAAATACAATTTGTTCCTATGATGAATTTTTCCAAAATAAGAACAGTAACATTATGAAATGAATTTGTTTCTACATTTCATGCGCTTCGATTCTTCAATACAAGCACAATCGACCAAACAATCAATGCCTGTTGCCCCATATGGAGCATAGGCCACCGACCAGTATTCTCCAACCAACTCTGTCCTGAGTGACCCTTTCCAGTGCTTCCCAAGTGCACTTCAGTCTCTAGTTCCCGACGCACTGTATTCCTGGGTATTCCCCTTTTTCTTTGACCTTTAGGGTTCCATGTTAATGCTTGTCTTGTGGCACAAGTTGATGGTTTCCTCAGTGTGTGTCCTATCCACCTCCAACGTCTTTTCCTAATCTCTTCCTCTACTGGAAGTTGATTCGTCCTCTGCCATAGAAGGCTGTTGTTGATGGAATCCGGCTAACGGATCTGAAGTACCCTTCGCAGACAGTAGTTTATAAATGCTTGTATCTTATGAAGGATATTTTTCGTAGTTCTCCAAGTTTCAGCTGCATACAACAAAACTGTCTTCAAATTTGCATTGAAAATTCTAACTTTAATGTTGGCTAACAGTTGGTTTGAGTTCCAGATGTTTTTCGGCTGTAGAAATGCTGCTCTTGCCTTACCAATTAGCCCCTTCATATCTGCATCAGACCCTCATTGTTTATCGATGGTGTTGCCCAAGTATGTAAAGGATTTTACATCTTCCAGAATTTCTCCATCAAGTGAAATTGGGTTAGTGATGTTTGTTTTGTATTAAAGGATCTTGCTTTTCCGTATGTTTATGTTAAGGCCTATAGCTCTCGAGACTGCTGCTGCCTTGTCCGTCTTCATCTGCATTTGTTATTGTATGTGATAGAAGAGCAAGATCGTCTGCAAAGTCTAACTCTAGACTATTAAAGTAGCTGTGTGTTGGGGAGGAAAAAATGGTGGAATGCGATTGTGGTACAAGTATCATAGATAACTATTCGCACTAACTGTACCGACTACCGGGTGTGGTGGTGTTGGGGTGTGGGGAAACAGAAATACAATCCGACTACCCTTGATTATTTAGCTGCATAGTATCGCGGACCGAACTAAGCCAACAAGAACCCACGCGTTTGTCACATCCAAGAGAAAATACAGCAAATATAGAAAACTGTTTTGAAGATAATCAACTTTGTATAAACTGAAATATAACTTATTCTATGTTATTCTGTACAAAATATAACCACACATTAATAGCTTGATTCTAGTGAATCCACAATAAAAGTGCTAATAATCACGAGAATATTCACAAAATTAGCATATAATCTAGCCTAAATGACTCTATGTTTTCACATTGCAACCAACATTATGTAGTGTGTAGTTAAAGTGAAATTAAGTTATTAACATATTTTAGTTGTTAAGGTGATATTAATTTTTAAACATTTTACTTTTATAGAACATAATAAGTAAGCAGGTGACTGAGAAATAGTGTAAGGAATAAGTCAAAAGTAGTAAAAAACAAATTTACTTCTTGAGACTATAGATAGAATTTGTCAACACTTTGCTCTTTCACGTATATTTTACTTGCCTAATGTATTGAATTCATACACTTCATCCGATGATATGCTGATGACATGACAGTTGGTCGGCAATCGGTACTTCAAACCCACTTAGTCCATTTGAGATGTTTCAATACACCAATATTATGTAGAATGTCGCATGAGTATACATTAAACAAAAGATTTATGTATTTTATTAACTGCCCTATCCATGACAAAATTCATTAGAGATGCAAAGTACAATCATTGTGATTGGATTTTAACAAGTCTGTGTTGCTGTTAAAATATCAGTGCTCACTTTGAAACCGTTCGCAAAGATCAATTAAACCAACTGATACATCTGATCATTTCAATATGAAATGAAATCTGATGTCTCTATTCATCACATATTATTGTCAATTTAACATCATTGAATCCAGGTAGCATTAGGTAGTCATCAGCAATGTGATAGCCAATGTCATTATGACAAATTGTTAATTGGTCGTTTGAATTCATCAGATATTTATTAAATAATCAGTGTTATGTATATATGTGAATATAATTTCACACAATTAAGAATTACTTTTAATTGCAAAACTTTAAATCACGTTGCATGTTCATATTTCTAACCAAACTAAATTGTATATTTTGCATTACCAGAGCAAGAGTTTCTACTGTTTATCTCCTCACCACCATTTGGTGTATTTTGATTTTACAACTATTAGTGCAGTTTCAGACTACAATGTCGATTGCTCCATTTTATCTACATATGTTCATACATAAATGTGAATTTGTAAATGTGATAGGATCCCATGTTGTCAGTGAGATAAAAGTGTCATCAAGAGCACAAGTCGTTCGATGACTAAATTCAGTAGGATAATATAGTTTATCGATTATTATGTACAATCACCAAGGTTAGTTAATTTCGAATAAATTGAGCATTGGATAGGTTGTTTATAAAATGAGTGATATGCATATTTGTAAAATTGCAATGATTAGAAATTAACATTTCTGACGTTTCGTGGCATAGTGAATATCACATCTTCAGAGAAATGAATATCCGAATTCAATTAATACAAGATAAAATAACACAATGAAACAAATCAAAATCAAAACAAGTTAGTACAATCAAAATGCGAGTTTGATCGTGTCATATGAAATGGAATCATTTGGGTCAAGGTGGTTTGAAGTGAGACATGTATGCATGCCTATGTTAGTGTGATGTGAAAGGACATTATGTGAATATGTGAGAATAAAATTGTATGTATGTTCACGTGAATAAAATGAAACTTGATGTATTAAAATTGTGGTCGACTGGATAGAAAGTCCATGTTGGGTGGATAGAAGGCCTCCCATTTTGTTAACTGCAATTGGATTTATCAAAATGTGAAGTGATTCTGCTATTCGTTTCCCCTTATACATTGGAAAATTAATCTGAATAGTTTGGATAATTTTAATATCTATTTTATGGTTGTGGTAGTAGCATGTAGTGCAATTGAGAAAATGGTTTGCAAATTTTTAAGTTCAGCAGGTGTATTAGGATGTCGTTAAGTGTAGACTTCATGTTGTTTGACTAGAGCTTTGATTTCTCGAGAAGACTCTCCAACATAGAAATCATCAAAATAAACACAATCTAGCCTGTAGACACACCCAATTCTGTGTAGAGGGGAAGTAAATTATGTCCTTTATTTTAACTAATGCACCACCTTTACTCAACTATGTTGCTGGCACAATTTTTCAAAGTAACTGTCAAAATATTAAGATACATCTTGTTGAATTGTATATAAGGGTTGTGTAGAATGTTGATATGAATATCAAGAATTGGTGTTAGACAACTGATAAGAGTGGTAAACGGCTGTTATCCACCATTCCGAGTAGATGAGATCTGTGAATCCATTGTCGATGTGGAACCAAATGAACTCGATTCTATCCAATCGACCACAATTATAATACATCAAATTTCATTTAATTCACGTGAACATACATACAATTTTATTCTCACATATTCACATAATGTCCTTCCACGCTACACTAACATTTCCATTTCATGTGAGACGATCAAACTCGCATTTTGATTATACTAACTTATTTTGATTCTCATTTGTTCCTTGGTGTTATTTTATCCTGTATTAATTAAATTCGGATATTCATTTCTCTGAAGAAGCGACTTGCATTATTCCACGAAACGTCAGAAATGTTAATTTCTAATCATTGCAATTTTACAAATATGCATATCACTCATTTTATAAACAACCTATCCAATGCTCAATTTATTCGAAATTAACTAACCTTGGTGATTGTACATAATAATCGATAAACCATATAATACTACTGAATTTAGTCATCGAACGACTTGTGCTCTTGATGACACTTTTATCTCACTGACAATATGGGATCCTATCACATTTACAAATTCACATTTCTGTGTGAACATATGTAGATAAAAGGGAGCAATCGACATTGTAGTTTGAAACTGCACTAATAGTTGTAAAATCAAAATACACCAAATGGTGGTGAGGAGATAAACAGTAGAAAATCTTGCTCAGCTAATGCAAAATATACAATTCAGCTTAGTTAAAAATCTGTTGATAAGCATAATCTGATATGACCCTAAAATTGATATGCATTTATGGATTCGTGTCACTGCGAAATGTCACTTCTGATTAATGATGATTAACAGATACTCGACTTCCTCAATTTATTCTATGTTTACTGACTTATTAGCTGATATACCATTATGAACATTGTTTGTTTCTCTTCAATTCCCCGTTGTTTATTTTCTCAATTACAATGAGGTTTAAAATTACTATTGATGCATTCATGAACGTCAAAATCTGATTTTCACACTAAATATAATACAGTCAGGTTATGTTCCAAGGTTGTCTTTACTACTACCTACTGCTTTTATTGTTCATTTGAAAAGTAGTTCAAAACGGTGACAGTTTTTATGACAACATTGTTTATTTATAATATGTAAATGATAATTAGCGTACAATGTGATAATTTCAGTTGGTTGAATCCAATGAGCAAATCGGATGTACTATTTAGTAATAATATCTAAATTTAGAGCAAAGAAATTGTTTATCAAATACTACTATACAAATTACAATATGAGTAATAAAATGTGCAATTTGAAATTCCATTCTGACATTCTAAATGACATACCACATTAATAAACTGTAGTCATTACTTACCCTTATTCTGTCCCTATAAATTCATCCAACAATGTTTGGTGGGTTTGATTATTCGTAAGAACATAAGTGACAATTTTTTCAAAATTTTCTTGTAAGTAGTGATTGTTTTGTCTATAGTGAATTGCACCAATTTTGTTTATTATGAAGATAGGTGAAAATTACAAATGTTTGTTACAGATCAGGCTTCTTAATGCATTCACCCATCAGTGATATAAGTTGATGGCGTTCAGAATGGACTGTATTCGAAAGTGTAAACTACTGAATACTGACACAGTAATCAATAGTCAATCCATGATTTCAACCATGGTGAGGAAACATTTTCTTATTATCGAGGAGTCGAGTACTGAAATAAAACCGCTGATAAATTTTCTCTGATTTTCAGTGTTTAGTCCGTGATATGAAACATCGATTTACAGCTTCATAATTGTAAGATGACATTTAAACTTTGTTGACCTTACCATAAGTTTGATTACTGTTTTGATTTTGCAACTCGTTTGAAATATTAAGTTAAGTAATAAATCAAACTTGAAAACCATTCTGACAGAGTATTATTACAGTTTAATTCCAGTCAATATAAACACGTCAACATGCGTTGTGCCTTCGTCTATAACTATTACAAGTGCATAATGTTGTGGAGTAGAAATAGATCGGAAACTTCAAATGGTAGAAATGAAGTTTGTTTCGTGAGAATAACACTGGTTATACAAAATACTCGGAGTTTCATGTTTAAATTGATGGGAAAATCATGAAGAAAATTTTACGTCTCAACCCTATTAAAAGAGTGCTCCTATAAATTCGTCCAAGATTACAGTGTATATATTTACTTATCCTACCGAATATTTATCCATTTCAACAATTTTACGAAAATCCTCCAAATGACGATTTTAGACCCATTATTATTTCACTAAGCATTCCCCGACAATAGCTATATTACTGCATCACAGTCAATTTACCAACTTCCATCAAACCAGTTAAACTAGATACTGTATAGCCCAAAAGTCAGTAGGTCAGTAACAACATCATTTATTTCAAGGTAAGTCTAGAACCATGAAAAATGAGTCTGTTCTAACACATTTACCAAACCATCAGTACTTACATACTAATTGAAACCATCTCTTACACATCTCTTACACATTTCCATCTCCATTGCTCCACAAAACTCACAATATACAGTTCTACACAACAATTTTACACTCTGTAAATACAACAGAATCACCTCTTTCAAACAACACAAAATTATATCTACAGTATCCATTTCGCATTCAAATGTGAGCCAATCTTCAAGCTAATAGCTCTCGTTACATTGATTTCCTGAAAAATATTACGTAGTAGTTTCAATATCGCTTTCATTATATTAGAATGAACTTGAATCATCCCGTTGATTTGTTATGAACTGGAGCTGGTCGGTCTCTTTTTTGCTATATGTGTATTCTGATTGGATGGTCTCGATATAGCGATTATTTACAAGTATTATTTCAGTTGTATTGTGACTGGCAAGGAGTTTGTTATTAATGGTATCCGACCTGCGGATCCGAAATATCCTACGCAGACAGCTGTTTATAACTGCTTGTATCTTATGAAGGATGCTTCTCGTAGTTCTCCAAGTTTCAGCTGCATACATCAGAACTGTTTTCAAATTTGTATTGAAAATTCTAATTTTAATGTTGGCGATTATTTACAAGTATTATTTCAGTTGTATTGTGACTGGCGAGTGGAATGGAGGAAACACTCTTCGTTCAATTTGTGACTGGTCATCTATATTGTGTTTTCGAGTCGTTTTAAATGTCGTTCATCAAGCAAGTTACTTAATTATTATCAGTAGTGTAAATTAAAGCAGCAAAAATAAATGAATTTGGTATAGTCCACAACGAGAAATGTTAGATAAGATACATCAAATCATCATTTGCAACTACAGCATTCTTAATATATGAACTAACTAAGCATAAAGTGTGAACTTTGTTGCGATAATCATCGTAGAATTTTCTTTACAGTAGTCAACGCTACAGTGAGTCATCAACACTGTTAATTATTTCACTAATGTCCAATAAGTTTAAAGTCGATAAGCTGATTGTCGTTTACCATATGTTCTTAAATAACAGTTCTACAAGTACATTAAAGGGTGATGTTCTGTGCATGGTGAATGCCATACGAGGCAGATGGACCATTAATGTTTACCAGTGTACTGCTATTGCAGATTTTTTTCCTCCATGTTGTATGTAATACGTGTAATATCCAGATTAGTGACACAACTTTTCTCTAATCGGACCATCACTTTCCATTTCATTGACATGTTAGACTTTTCATATTGATGAGTAAAATAATAAACGATCGTTACATATTATTTGTATGACATGACTGTTTGATCGATATCCATGAATGTATGTGAGAACACTTTGTTTCCAATCAAGAATATTCAGATTCAAATTAATGGCACGTAATTTGTTTTGATTCGTCACAGATAAATGACGGTTGGGAACAAATCAAAGCTATTAACAACTAGATGGCAGTTTTGTTTTATTGCTAGACTGCTGAACAGTGCGAAATCTCAATTCTACTATGGAATCCAGTCCATGTACTTCAGATTAGCGTAATTAGTGATAACTGTCTCAGTACTTGCATGTCTCAACTGCACCAAATTTGATTCATCACTAAAAGTTCAAAAACATTCTGAAGTTAGTCACTAGTGAGCTAATGATTGCAAATAAATTGAAACGGGTCTCTTACTACCGGTATTTAATTTGTCATTTGTGTTTGTTGTGAATGGTTTGAAATTCAGTCGTATCAATAAACATTTATGTGGTATCAAGAAGACATATATATTACTATATGCTACATTGATTCCTCTCATTGTAACTTACGTGACAAGTAATATGAAATGGTGGTGTTTTGAAGATTAACATTCCAAGTGGATGTTTGTGTTATTTGTAACAATTAGATCAACAATTGATGAGATGATTATTCAATCTCAGCTTTCGTTTCACACCTCAGAATAATCATATTAAAATGATAAGTTCATGAATAGTTTTCGTTATAGATTGTGTTGGCGTTTACTTTGTCTACTGAATGTGCTTGTTTGTGGGCATCACAAGTGAGCTTGCTCATCAAAGTTTAGTCACTCCTTTCCATATAGTTGTCAGAAGAATACTTAGAATATAATGAAATCGCTAACAAAGCGACATTGTGAAAACAAGAATAAGGTTTTAAAAAAGCATCAATTCACACCGGAGTGACGTTCAAAACTGACCATCTATTTCCACATCATGACGAAATAGGATTTGGATTTGATATAACGAATTGGTGTGAGTGAGACAACCACTGAATGTAGGAAGTACTGGAAAACACTTTCGTCCACAACCCATCGAAGGAATCGAGTTCATATCGTTCCATATCGACAGTTGATCTACAGATCTCATCTGCTCGGAACGGTGGATATCTGCCGTTTACCACTCTTATCAGTTGTCTAACACCAATTCTTGATATTCATATCAACATTCGACACAACACTCATATACAATACAACAAGATGCTTCTTTGCATTTTGACAGTTTATTCAAAACATTGCGCCAGCAACATCGTTGAGTAAACGTAATATGAAAACTGTGGATTAGGGTGAAGAACGAAAACCCTGAATACAATCTATTTTGTGTAACTTCATTAATAGATTTTATTGTATATATGACCTTAAACTAAATAATGATTATTGATTTGCTCCTACAAATATTTTGTTTACAAAATAGTTTATCATAATTAAACCTCCATATAATTTAGTTCACTTATTATTATGACGCCACCAGCAACATTAACTATTGGTTACAATCTACGAATGGAACAAATATAAGCGATATATATGAGTATGTAATGACATCACGATTATAGATAGTAAATACCAATGAAACGATTCTTATTTTCATGTTTATTCTTATTGGCGATGATACATTTCATAGATGGTAAGTAGAAATTCTTAACTATTATATGTTTTAATGAAAATGCGATAAATTTGCTGAAACAAGACAATAAGTTGTGAAAATCTATGTAATTAAATATTATTGTTCTAAGATTAAAAATGAATATTAGGGAAGACAAAAGAACTGATTAATTCAGGAAGAAAATTGCAAATAAGTAGGTACACAAGACTCGACTACGACAGACACATGAGGATAATCTAAACAAACAACGAATGCTTAGTCATTGATGAATGTTGACAGCTATATCACATTCAATCCACGTTATATGGATAAATTGTTGTTGAATTCTGACTTTTATTCTGTAGGCACTGGACGCAGAACAACGTCAAGCGCAACACGTAGTAAGTATAATTACGAGTATTTTACTTTTTCATCTTCTAATCATCATGTTCATTATTTGCATAACAAGAACAACAAATATCGCATTCGATTAAGTGTATTCATCTCATCATTTCACTTGCACTAATTAATTATTCAACATAAACACACAATCGTGTGAATGAGTGAAATGCTATGCAGGTAGAATTATGAATCCGACATGCACTCAGTCATTCCCTTCCTTACAATGGTGAGTAATTATGATCGTGACAAGCTGAAATTATAGATGAAGGGGATCGATGATTAAGAGTGAAATGATTGGTCGTGACAAAGTCGGAAGTTGAAGAAACACTGTGTAAATGTTGGTAATTACAGTGGACTGGGTGACGAAAGTTGATTTTAATTGTAATTAACAAAATGTGAAGTAAAGTAATCATGATGACGATAATGTTCATAGCAATGCTAATAATAATAATAATAATAATAATAATAATAATAATAATAATAATAAAACTCGTGGGGAAGAGTGGGGAGTTGTTTCATCCTAATATGAACATATCATTGGACGCCAGCCTAGTGGTGAAGATGGTTTAGCTTTCTCCAACGTGAAGGCCCTGGAATTAATTACCTGACGAGTTTGTGGATGCACACTGCTGTGACATCTCATATTTGGATAGAATACATATTGCTTAGTGATCCCTTGTTTTCAGTGAGTACAAACCAGCATTCGTACTTAACGAATTGCTAAGGATTAGTGAGTTTATGGTGACACCTACGTACTTGCTAACGAACGTAAGACCAGCGATACAGTAACAGGAAGCTAAGCTATTCCACCGCGCCCTTGCCCAGCTTACTAGAGTAAGAAGTCCAATGATAGCAAGAAGCGTTTAATTCTACCGTCAGACGACATCAACACACACAACTCATGCGTATATTTATAAAAGCAGAGAACGTCCTTGGAATGTCATAAATAGTTTACTAAAATAAACAATGAACCAATAAGATTTAGCCTCTTATGAAGTGGGAAACACGAATTGAAGGTGAGAAAGAAACTTTCTGGCGCGGAAACAGGAAATTTAAAATTTCACAGTAAAACCACAAAATAACAGGTTTGTCAAGTGAGTTTTTGGAATCTAACATCCCTAACACCTCCTCTTTTTAATAGCGGAAGTTCCTTGTGTTTACTTGCGAATTAACTGTCTGACGTCGTTGTCGGAATGACCGTCTCCTGGAACGTATGTTGACTGGCTTCTGTTCTGTTTCCTCCACTAGCGATGGGGGTAGGTTGAAAGTATCTAAAAGTACTTTAAGTGGAAGATTTCGGGTCGATCTGGAATGATCTGCTGCTACTCGCTTGCGAAGTTGATTACGATGTCTAGTCCATCTTTTCTTCTTTACATCTACTTTGTGCATGACTTGGCCCCGTCTCTCTACTACACAAGCCTCCATCCAGGGACTGTGGTTGGGTCTGTAATCGCGAGCATACACTGGACACCCAACCTCATATGCTGGCGCGTGGTCCTGCTTGGCAACATTAAGTTGTGTATTGTCCACAGTTTCCTACCCATGAGGGCCTCTTCTGAAGACTTTTTCCCTGGTAGTGCATCGTTTGGAGTCGTTCGATAAACGAATGAAAAGTTTTGTAATGACTCCATGGGCGTCTTCTCCCCTTTTGACTTAAGTAGTGCTTTCTTGAAAGTATCCACAAATTTCTCTGCCTGGCCATTTGACTGGGGATGATAAGGTGGAGAGCGGTAGTGGGTGGTGGCTAGCCGTCGGCAGAAATCTTGAAATCGACTTGAGGTAAACTGGGACCCGTTGTCTGAAACAATCATGTCCGGCAGGCCATTTCTGGGGAATATCACTGTGAGGATCTGCAGTGTCTTTGAGGTGGACGGTGGCACCACGAAAGAAATCTCCGGCCATTTTGAGAAAACATCTACAACAACCAAGTAGGTAACTTCGTTGACTGGGCCAGCAAAGTCGATATGTATTCGCGACCATGGGTATTCAAGCTATGGCCAGGCGATCGGTGGCGCTTCAGCTTTGAATTTTGCTGCCTGCTGATACTGCGTGCATCTGCATGTCACGTCGACGATGTGCTGGTCCATCAGTGGCCAATATGCAAAACTGCGGGCTATAGACTTCATTCGCCTTGTCCCAGGATGACCAGTATGAAATTGTTGAAGCATTCTTAGTCGTAGTGACTTCGGCACGACTACTCTCTCTCCGAACATCAGGCAACCATCTACGACGCATAGAGAACCGTGACGGTAGTAACGTTGCTTCATGTCACCCTCAAAAGCGATGCGTGACCACCCTTGCGTGACATATTCCATAGCTCTTCTGATAAGTGCATCGTTTCTGGAGGCTTTTGAATGTCTGACACAGATGCTGGTAGTTCACGGACAGCATTCATTAGGTAGAATGCTGCGTAGTCCTCCTTTGATAGCGAGGCGATAATTGTGTTGTCCTCCACCGTAGAGTGCTCGCTGATTAATCGAGATAAGGCGTCTGCTGACCGAAATGTTGAGTGCGCCACATTTCATTTAGGACAGTAGGCAGATAGCATATTGTATTTATATGAACATTTATTATTTTGTGAAACTGGTCCAATCTAATGAAACTGTTTGATTGCGAGTTGTATGCATATTAGAGTAGAGTAATGGGAAATGGTTTATGTAACTTCAAAATATTTTACACTTGTTGAACAAGATACAATTTTGATCTGCGTTTAACAACTCTGAATTTGATCTAATGGTTAAGTACTCAGAATAAAGATTGAAATTTATGGGTTTGTTTATGCGATCAGTTGGTGAATGTTCACAGTAGAGGAGTATTAAACTACGATGTAAAACTAATTTAATGCCGGTTTCTAGTTTTCAGTGGTTGACTAACTCACACCGTTTCATGATTTCAAATTCGACATATTCACCATTTGAAAGTAAATCATAATTATCAAAAACGTCTAATTGTGCGAATAAATTCATTTTCAGATAAGTAATGCACGCTTTTGAATGAAGAAGCGATGCAGAAAATTAAACGTGAACAACTGACAGTTGTCAACTATGTAATATGTTATTTAATTAGGGTGATAGATCCTAATCTTCAAATAGTAGAAATGAATTTTATTTCGTAAAAATAACATAGGTCACACACTATACTCGAAGTTTCATGTTTGAATTGATGAGAAAATCATGAAAACAATCTTATGTTTCAAGTCTTTCAGAAGAGTGCTCCTACAAATTCGTCCATGATGACAGTGTAACCTCTTCAACTAAACTGTAAAGCTCAGTGAACGCAATCTAATTGTAATCATCATTATCATCATATTGTGAAAATGTTGCTATACGATCACAATTTTTCAATATATGCAAAATTAGAAAGGACTGTATTATTCTACGAGACTATATCCATCAAATGATTCCATCTTCAAATGTTACTTCATTATATAAGCTGGTCGTGTGAACGATCACAGATTGTTCGGCCAACCGACTAAGATCACGGGACTTTTGATTGACGAGTATTCAGCACATCAACAAATCGGCATGAATAAAGACTCGACAAGTATAAACACTATGCCAGAAATATTCATCTTAGATTCATTTTCATTTTCGTCGTCACAGGTAAGTGACTGTTCAATGTTATACGACGTTGTAATGACGTGAATTTCACAAAGGTATGTTATGTAGTGATGGTTAAAATACATGATGATCAGCATAAAATATTTTCAAAATTACCTTTTTGAATTTTCTTATTCAACCCTTTTAAATTAAATGAATGATTAAACGAATTACAATTAATGATATTATTCACTTTATGGTTATAAACAATGTAATTTACATCAATTAAACAGCGTAATTCATTATCACACTAGAGAAGACGTATGGCCGTTGTTTTCAATCCACTTGATCTACAGCTAGAAATGAAGCCGTCAATAAAATTGTTAAGGTGAACTGGTCGATCAAATGAATATCGTTTCATACTATTTAGTAGTATCTAGTCAGAACTCTGAATGATTGGATATAATATCACTAGTACATAATCCAGTAATCTAATGGCATATCACTCATTACAATATGTGAATGTGTTTAACATGATATCAGTCATTTGCAATGTGACAGCATTCAAACATAATTTAATACTATACAATTCAACCTGGTGCAAACGATCCACATCGAATAATATTGCAACAACCCTAATGAGTTAGCAAAACTACTAAAAATAGATTGTAGAATGAAGCAGAAAAGAAAGTAATCAAGCAATCAAGAAATGCAAAGTATTCAGCAAACATCTAGGATTCAGGGTAATTTAAAAATGTAGAGATAAAACATTCGAAAGAAAAAAATATGAAGAACATATTATTATATGTAGCAAAGTTAAAGGGACACAAGACGCAATAAACACAACAGATTTGTAAACTGATGAAATTCTTTCATTTATTTACTTGTAATCACATTGTAATTCATTGTCAAACAGAAATGAATAACTAATAAATAATAATGCAAAGTACCGGATAATATGATTTAATGGAATGATTTGTTTAAGAATGAAATAATAAAGAGAAAGACTACGAAAATAATTCGGGTGAATCAAGGATTACTGCCGATCATCGCTAACCAACCAAAATGTACGTGGCAGATAGTGTTGTAGTATAATGACTTAATAGATTTGTCAGCGTCGCCAGACCTGATACGCTTATTGACACAGAAACAGTAACAATCTCTAATGTTTAGGTAAATGTGTTAGAAAGTCGATGGTGATAGAAAAACGCTGAAAAAGTTCCCACAAATTTAAAAAGAAGATCTTTATGGGTAATTAGTTAAGACCCAACTCCATGTTTAAAATTGTTACATTGTAATTCAAGTGTCGCATGAATTTATGTGAGCCTCAAATTAGGCAGGTATTTGCGTTAGATCAAATGAAACAATATTGAGTTATCCAGTATGAAAGGCACTTCACCACCCAATTAAGACGCACTGGACACATCCGATTTGTGAACTCGTGCAATTCTTTCATTTATTTATAAGTAATCACATAGTAACTCATTGTCAAACCAAATAAAATAATAACAACATCCTCAGAAAGCATGAACTTCACAGAAATGAATAACTAATAAATAATGTTGTAATGTGCATTGGTATCCAGCACCAATTATTCTCTGGTAGATTTAATCAAGATATTTAGCTTGAAATTAAATATACACGAGCTAACTAAGCTTGGTTTCTTATATGATGCTTAACGTTAATCGGATAATGTATAAGAATGTCAAGTAAATAATTGAAGAGTATTTAACATGTGATTGTTGCCAGTGTGAAAGACAGCATAGATGAGGTGGAAGTTATCACCCGATTTGTCCTGTTATTTCACATTTTCTGTGGTGTAAACAACCCTATTTCATTACTTCTATTCAAACAATTAATTCCTCTCGCCTCATTCCTCCCCCCTCCGCACACTTACTTCTACTATTAAAACTTGTATTGACCGTAAGCATACTGTGGTCTGAAATTTTAGTTCCCTGTTGTTAATTATAGATAAATTGTTATTGGCTGAAACTGAAAAGGAGTGAATTTTCACCGTGATACTTTTCTCAATTTTTGTCCCCTTAATTAATCTCTCGGTGTAATCTGATCAGTTGAATGAAAGTGATCTTATTTGCTTTGGATTGGTTGCAAAATGTCATCAGAATTTCACAAAAAATCAAATTAATAAAAATATTTTGGAAAACGCTCAATATTCGTGTTAACTTAGACAAAAGAATATTGAATGTAGTCAACTTTATGCCGTTTTCCTAGAAATAGCACAATTCTAGTTTATATCATTTACATTGATTAGTAGTTAGTTAATAAACTTTGATTATTCATTCTAGTTTCCACAAGTTAATATGAAAAGGTTGAGGATTCGAACTCAGTTAATGAAGAGGCAGAAATAAAAGTAACAATCCTCTTAATAATACAAGTTAGACTAACAGAGAAGTTAAGCGTTTTCTACTATGTTCATTTTATTTTCAGTTTCTAGGAATATGGGCGATTAGTTGAGTCAACTTTTTGCAAATGTTAAATGACAAACGAATAAAGTAGGTATTCACAGTAGCTGTTTATTTATTGAATTAGAAAATACTACTAATTAATAAGCAGTAAATATTCCTTCACTAGTAATAATGTACGTTCAGTGTAACTCATATGACATTGCTATATAATATCTATTTCTACTCCAACAGTTTGATTAATTAAAGTCGTAAATGTGGATAATAGTTTCAAAGACTGTCCGATTAAGAAAAGTTAACGTAAGACGTGGTTTATTCAGCAGATTAAATTATATGTCAGTATTCTGTATCCCCTTTCTACATAAGAAGATAGTATATTTTACATTCGGATCACGAATTCAAGTAAATTTTTAATGTAACCTTTTGTTTATTCCTTAAGTAACAATTCGTTGAAATGTCATGACGAAGTGACAATGCATACGACATCAATTATATGTTTCAGTTAATTTTCTATTAGTTTGAGGTGATAGTCATAATAAAATCATATGAACACTTCAATCATGACGCATGTTGTAGTGTTTATGTGTAAGGAGATAGACATTAAATTAGTTCCATAGAAGAACTCACCTAAACTACAGTACATCTAAGGCTGATGAATAAAATATTTAGGACGTTTGTTATCGACAATTGTCGTCTTAAACATCCATTAATCTCCTTTTTGTAGTATTACCTTAATTAACAATTAATTACATGTTATACAAAATGTTAGTAACCACACACTATAAGTTATAAAGGCTGAACATGCAACTAGAAAAACTAGACTCGAATTAATATGACAAACTAGGAGATATTTGTTGCCTTGTCAATCTAGTGAACGCACTAATAAATATGAAGTAAACACATGTGGACTACTATAATTATTTTCTTTCACATGTTACTAGTATGAGTATGGTGATGACAGAAGTGCCAGTAGTAACTTGGCAGTGTAAATTATATTAAGATATCATACAAACCGTCAATAGTAGATTGTTTGAAAACGTTTAACAGTCTATTGGAATCAGTCAATTCATTGGAATCATTTGCTTATCGTAGGTAGTTTAACATAAAAAATAGTGCTTGTTAATGATCCTCTGTATTTGCAAGACTCGATCATCCTAGTTCTTTATTATTAACGGGAAGAAATATGAAATAGGAAGATGTACAGAAAAAACTAATCATCGTACCTTTAAAAATCATGAGAGGCCTAAACAATAGCTCGTCAAAACAAATTGAAGGAGAATAATATCTACTTTGTGTATCAATACACTGAATTCATTGCTTAATGTAAATCGACAAATATATATGCTTAGTATTTTTTTGTTAACCATCAGTTCACATTACACACTTCATTGTTTCCATACAACGTTGAAAAATGCATAATTCATCATCCCGTCAACAAAAACTACGATTTATTATCAAGTTCAGTTGCATGAATAATCCTAATAGTGTATAGTTGATTGTTATTCATTGGCCTAGTGACCACTTTCTCTGAGTGATATTCATCATAGGTGAACGGTTATCATTTCAGTTGAGTGTTATTTTAATTGACCAGAATTTTCTCATAAGTTGTATTAACAGATTATTAAGTTTTCCTGACCACTTTTCAAAAGCTTTTGACGAAGTGAATCAGTAGTGTTCACATCTGATAAATGATGTTTACATGATAATCATACTTCATTGTAGCATTTGTTTTTGCAAAGTAAATCGTTGAATAACATTAGTTACGAAAATACAATGAATACTTTCTATTGTAGCACTACACCTCAATGAATTCAATTCGAAGTGGTAGGCGCTTTGGTAACAATAAGTGTATACATGGTAAATTGTTAGCAATCTATTTAACCGACTAATTTTATCATCAATATTCACGCATTGTTTACTGATAAGGAACACGAATAACAATTCGTTTGTTTTCTACTGGCACCAATAACGATAATTGAGTAATCGATCTAATTAGTTACGTGTGCATATTTAGTGAAAACTTATCGATGACGAAAGAAGATTGAAAGATGTTTCCGGTAGAAATATTTTATTTAAAGTTTCAGGCAAGTACATAATTGTGAATCAGCTTGATTCTACTGACAGTTTAAACTTCCAAAAAATCTGTTGGTTTGTCATCGTCTGGAAATAAGTATAAATAACTTTATATTAAATAAGCGATTTCCAATTCATGAAAATGTTTGAATTATTCTCAGCGTTACCCGGATGAAAACTTTGAAGATAGTAAATAAGATTTATGTTCGTAATATGTGTTTACGAATAAACTGCATAACTTACCGACTTTTATAGTAACCTCAAACAATCACAAATGGATGCATATTTCACTCCGAATGTGTTACAGATTCACAAACCGGATATTCCCTTTTATGAACACAGGCATCAGGATTCCATACACAAATCGAATGAAACATGGCGTTGCATTTACATATGATCCATGTCACTTCCTCAGTGTTAGTAGTAGGTGGCTGGGAATGCTGGCACATATCACATAAGGCAGTGTCATTGGCTTCTTCGTCAAGGTTTTGGTCCCTAGAGTCAAATTCTTTCGAATTTATTTAGATAATGATGATATCATCAGAAGTCGCCGATAAATCGACCATATCAACGTTCATTTGTAACCGACTATTTTCAATGGTTTTTGATAAGCGTCTAGGTGACAGCATATAATGAGGGGTACTTGTTTCAGTCAGTAGACCTATATCCTGGATAGTAGCTAATCCTGCGACTATATGTTGCATGTAGTGTACAACAGCTACGAACTGCTCCTCCGGCATTCGTTCTAGTAAAGATGCAAGTATTTGAAATATTGTTAGCTCCGATGGGTTTCTTCGTTGCGGTAAATAATTGTCAATTGCAATGTTGACCAAATGGTTTTGAGACATTAGCCATCTTGCGCTATTTCTTTGGGTGTTTTCTTGTAACAACAATGCTATCAAATGGCGGCATGGTAATCTATATTCTCGCCAAAATATGCAGGTGCAACTAACGGGATGCTTATTCACAATATATAAACCTGTAAAGTCAATGACTTGCGATAAATCTGCTGCTGGAATGATCTCAGTAGCTGGCATGCAGTCGGAGTCAATCGTTCTCGCAACATCGGAAGGAATCCCGTTTCACCGATGTTTAACTTGTTTCTCTATTTCTGATTGTAAGTCTATACTCGGGCTTTGATCCAATAACCAATTCGAAGTAAAAGGTGGAATATTGACCGCCAGATTGGCACTCGTCTTGATCATTTGTGTGGTTTCATTATTCTGTGGGTGGTTTCGATAAAATTTGTATTATTTTGCTCCATAAGTACTTCTGTAGGTTTGAAGGCCGCTGCCTACTTTGCCTTCTTCGGTAAACAATAAGTTTGCAAGTAGCTATGAAAACATTGATTTTATGTTTCCAACAAGAATACAGTTCTTGCAAAACCACGAGTAAACGCTTATTACGTTAATTAATACAAATTACCTATCAGCATTTTTCGTATACATCAGTCTATAAAACAATTGCACTATCTGCGGTCGTAGTCACTACAATTTTCAACGTTATCACAAATATTCTATTTACGTACTCGTTTTATAACATTTCGGATAATAAGCACACGGCATAATAAATGATGAGCATTAGGATACACGGCATTGATCGCTGCCTCAATCCGTACTGCATCATTTATTATGAAGTATCCCACATTACTGTTGTGCGTGACTTCATGAAAAAGATTTAGAAAGTGCGTTATCATCGTAGTGGTTTTTCTTCTGATGAACCCAAATGTTATTGGGATGGCCATCAGATTAACATCCAATGCTACCAGTTGATGTAAAAAAATATTTTCGCTGTTTGTTCTGTACTTGCCATTTAATCCAATAACTTCAAGAAAGCGTGAATTTAGATTCAAGTGTTCAGCAGTCGTGAATAAAAGATTCCAAGGTGGATTCTTCATTCAACTGGTAACTAAATGCACCGCCAAGAGAAGTTATATGGGATTTCAGTTTTTCAAAATTACCTACAGATCAACATAAAGAGGTTCAAAGTATTTACCAGGAAGGTTGTACTGCGAAAATACCTTGCGACGCATGTTAAATTCATCTTCCGGCTGAAGATGCTTACGAAAAGTATCATATGCAAAGTCAATAACATTAAAGATGGCTGTGCCTGAAAACAGCAGAGGTTGAATTGTCGCAAACTCCGTGTCAGACAACATCCTCATCCAAATATTGTTGTCGTGATTGCTCGATTGCTGCATCTATATTTTTAACCACGTCAATGAATTGTCAGACCAATAAGATATTTTTAATATCGAATTTATGGTTGTGGTAGACAGCAAGTACTGTCATTGATAACTTGATTTGCGACTATCCATGTTCAGCAAAATAATAAGGAGATTGTTTATTGTAGCCATGAAGTTGTTTGGCTCGAGCTCTCACTTCTCGAGAAGACTCTCCAACATAGAAAGCATCACAATCAACACAATCTAGCCTGTACACGCACACAATTCTGTGTAGAGGTGAAGTAGATTTTGTCCTGTATTTTAACTAATGCACCTCGAATAGTGTTGGTAGTCTTGTAAAATGTTTGAAATCCATGCTGTTTTAGAAATCTGTGCAATTCATCTGTTGCATCAAGGCGGTAAGTTGAAACGGATGTATCAATCCATGATATTTCGATTGATTTACTATTAGTTAGCAATGGGTAGTTTCGTTTTTGTGATGATAATAATAAGTAAACTAAATTATAAGGAGGTTTAAATAACATAAACTATTTGTAAACAAAATATTTGTAAGAGCAATACAATAATCATTATTTAGTTTAAGGTCATATATACAATAAAATCTGTTAATGGAGTTACACAAAATAGATTGTATTCAGGCTTTTAGTTTTCCACCGTTATTCACAGTAATGATGTCGCTGGCGCAATGTTTTGATTTAACTGTCAAAATACAAAGAAACACCTTGTTGAATAGTATATGAGTGTTGTGTAGAATGTTGATATGAATATCAAGATTTGGTGTTAGACAACTGATAAGAGTTGTAAACAGTAATTATCAACTGCTCACAGTATTACAGTTGCAGATTTTTTGTTCAGTGTCGCATGTTTAACGTGTTACTTCAAAATTAGTGACACAAAAATTCACTAATGGGACTAATACATTCCATTTCATTCACATGTTGGACTTTTTATTTGATAAGTAAAATTATAAACGATCGTTTCATATTATTTGTATGACATGACTATCTGATCGACACTAATAAATGTATATGAGAACTCTTGGTTTCGTATCAAGAAAATTCAGATTCACATTGATAGCACGTAATTTGTTGTTGTTTCGTCACACATAAATGACAGTTGGGTACAAGTTAAATCCATGAACAACTAGTTGGTTATTGTGTTTTAGTGCGAGACTGCTCAGTAGTGCGAAATCTCAACTCTACTATGAAATCCAGCCCAAATTCTTTAGGTTGGCATTATTATTGATATTCATTTTGATTTTTGCAAGTCTGAACTGCACCACTTTTGATTTCCCACTAAAATTTCAAGAACATTCTGAAGTTAATCACTATCGGGCTAATGATCGCAACTGAACTGCAAGTTAATTAACGTAACTGCTCAATATTTGGTGATTACCCATTAAAAATCACAAATAAGTATATGGTGCATGGGTATATAAGGCAGGGGAAAACATCTGATTCCACTTGGTCTGAGCCGTTGAGTTTAGTTGTAATTTTCATACTACTCTCGAGTAGTTGAGTGTTTCTTGTGTAATTTGTAACGAGAATTTCATCGGTGAGTTATGCACGACATTTATACACATACATTCTATTTGTTGAAACATTGTTTGTCTGACCAGCCACTATATTTTGGCATTTATACGCACGTACATGCAATTCAGATTGTTGTATCTGTTTCGTTGTTGTTGTTGCTTAATCATCTTGAATGTAAGTGACCAGTAAATGAATAAATGTTTGTTGTAGACCCACAACAGGTATCTAAATATTTATTGAAATAAAAGGATATTCCAAACACTCGAAACAGACTTAAGAAATACCGAATTCAAGTGCATAATCCCAGTAAATCTAATGGTATGTCAAGTGAGTCCTACACGATTTGTAGAAGTCTCAGTACCAATTGGAAAATGTTATTATGAAATTATGGTCCGATAAATGAGAAATTTGGTGAACATACGTATAATGTAGGTAAGCCGACAACAATATCTAACAATTACATCGTCATTTGGGTAGAAAATAAAAAAAAAATTGCTGGATTCTCTTCCTCTAAGTGTGACTATCATCTCAACTGTGTTGACAAAATAACATACATATGGAACACAGTAGGGTAAGTCTATGCAAAAATTTCGAAAATCACTGAAGATGACTAAGTAAAGGACCATTAAGACAAATGAAGGGATTTATTCTTGCATATGTTATTGATAAACATTTTCAAAGAATGTGAATACTGTATTGAAAATTAGTTAGTAGATGCAGTTAATATTGACTGATCATTATCAGTCCATTACAAATCAACTGAAAATGCAAAATGCATTGTGATTATGCATACATACCTGTGACACAGTTGTGGCTGCTTAAAATCAGTCTCCTAGTAGTGAACTCATTTCGTCTGACACGAAATGAACTGAGTTCCAGTACCGATATGTTCATCAATATTCGGATGTAGGTACATCCAGTTGACTAGTCCCAAATACATCAAAACATGCAGCCTGAGTATCACTCGACAGCCACAAACAAAATCAATCACAATTCATTGTTAATTTCTGTTCAGCAAATCAATCATACTCTCACGTGTAAAAGATTATCAATATTTTAAATAAATCTCTGTCGAATAGCAAAATCATTTCATGTGTTCAATTTAGTAGTCAATCCAGTTGTCGTGTGACATAATGGAGATTGATATGAAATAAGATTTGAGCATAAATAGGTGACATTTAACCACCAATCGACAGAAGACAAAACATGAGATGAATTAAATTGAGGTTAATGTACACGATGTAAATGTCATCATTACATTCAGCACCATATTTGAGCTGACTTTCATGTCGTTCGATAGTATCTGTAGAACAATGAATTCCTGCATATTTTCTATAAATGGACATGAATTTTGAATGCAATGAACATTGAACAACTAAGAATCTCATAACCTGGAAGTCACCATGTAATATTCACTTAGAATGCATCTGGTTATCATCAGGAAAATTTTAATTCAAAAAACTGCACACAAAAATCATAACGATATATTTGCTACCAAGGTAGTAATTATGTCGATTTTTATTCACTCCAATTGATAAAAGCATCATTCAGTCAAATATATTTTCTCTTTGTAGAAAAGCAAAGAACCGAAATGAATGAAACAATTAAAAGTGAATTGGTTACTACTGTACAAACTCTAAAATGACTATACTTTTGACTCATTCATTCGACTGACACTCGCTGGCATGTTTACAGTAGTAAACGAGTTTAATTCATGTATCCATCACTGATTGTTTACGATTTATTTACAATGAAGTAGTTTGCGCCATCAAATGAATCTTTGTAAACTGTAGAACTTAGAATTTGTACAAATTCAAAATTTCCTTACATAAACACCAATTATCACCAACTCATAGTAATAAAGGGGAAATTCTTTGATTGAAATAATTATATTTCTATGAATGACACTAGAATACATTCCGAATAATGGAATTATTACTGTTATTATTGGAATATCTCAGTAAAGCCAAGTACATGTTTGAAGTTCATAGAAATCTCGAAAGTCCAACCAACAGATAATGTTATTAATAGGACTTACATCAGCATAATCGCTACAGGTCTAAAATATATTGATGAACAGAATAGATTGCTTGAATTTCATACAACAAAGCGGCATGTGTCGAACAGCCTCTAAATGCAAGATGATCAAGGACAGCCATTACATTCTAGTTTGCAAATCCTCTGTGGTGCCAATCAACAAATAGTCGGATTAGGAAAAGGATCCGCAGGTCTCAAAGAATACGCATATGCGTTGGACGAACACGATGGCCACCATCCAAGGTGTGATATTTATAATTAATTTCCAATTAATTTATAATAAGCTTTCCAAACTCATACATTTTCATCGATGACTGACTACCTCGAACTAGATATAATGGCATTAAAATTGTCACAAATTTAATCATTAGTTTCGGGATTTACTTCGCCAATTTAAGTATTTTATGATGATTTTAAATGTCAGCTGAAGTGACAGTAATACAGTAACTTGGTATGACGAAATAATCTAAACTAAAAATACGATGCAAATTAGAAAGCACTGGATAGTGTCATAGTCTTCATAAACTAGCACTAAACAGCTAATAAGTCAGTCCCAGATTGTAAACTTATCTAATTTACATCAATTTGTAAAATTAAATGCAAAATAAAAAAAGTAAAATGACATTCAATAAAATGTATTTTGATGTACATAACATATGACTGCTTGACAAAAATCACAAGAATGTTTAATTTGTAGTAGGTAAAAGAGGAGGAAAGAAGCTAACCAATCAAGGTAAATGTATTAACAAGATGATATTTAAATGAGAATAATGAGATGTATCTATCAAATCGAATCATGACAAGTACACACATCAGATAAAGGACTTTATTAGTAAGAATAGTTGACATGTAGAGTGGCTTACAAATTTCCATGATTGGTATAATTATCCAATAATCCTGCATGTTTATTCTACACGTACTTTGAAGAAGTAGTGATATAATTCTTTCTAATGCTCATATGGCTACGCACAGCTAGTATTTTGACATTTTCTGTAAGGATTTAAATTTTGTTTTATATATCCTTGTACTACTTCTGTTTGGGATAAGAGTTGTATTTACGCTAAGGTTAGTGTTAGGAACCAGGTTAAGTTAGATTCAAGTTTAGTGTTGTTTTCTGTTAAAGAATTTGTTATAGGAATATTGGTGTTATGTGTTATCGATTGTTTATTTTGGCAGTAACCAAGTATTTGATACTTTCAATATTTCGTAATGCCAAAAGTTATTTATTCTTGGTTATTTTATACTTTGTGGTGTTTACTGGGTTGCAGTGGAGGGTGTTGGGGTTGAGTTAGTAATCGTCACAGCCCATCTTTTTACTATAATTTAACCGCACGACAGTTATTAACATCTTACACATTTGAATATATAAATCAAATCAATAAATTTTTCATGAATATTAGCTTAAATCTAATTAGATATTTAAGTATAGACGTAATTCATGGAAACCAAAAGGTTCTAGAAGTACATAGAATGTTTACTTCATATTTCATTTATCAATTTGTATGAGTTGGATTATGTTATTTACTAAATTAATCTCAACAAAAAGTAGATTAATACATTTTACTTCATAGTTGAATTGTTAATCAATTAGAAGATAATAGAAAGATTTACTCATCATATTGTAGAATACAATTAATGCATTGTCTGTAAAAAGGAATCAACGTGGACGATGGTATATACATACATTGTCATATAAATGAAAGACAAAGATTATCTAAATAACAATAATAATGAATAATGTATGTTAATTCTTCGTCTACTTCATGGTAAACACTATGGTTGTATTCAATCATCGTTACTTGTAATATTGTACATGTTCATAGTATTACAATAGTGCATCTGTATCATCTCTAACTAAATGTAATGATTTTATTATATTCATTGAATGACAAATGGAAACAATAATTAGATTTCGTATGTAATGTAATGAAGGCATCCTATTATCATATGTAGTTCGGGATAATCTTTTAAAGATGAAGAAGTTACTGAAAACAATAGTTGTAATTACTCCATGGGGGGATCAATAAACTATTGATATATATATTAGTAAATAGAGTAGTCCCAATTTGAACGATCTAATCTTTATTATTATTATTATTATTATTATATATGCAGCGTATGTTCTGCTTTGAACCTACCACTGATTAGATACATAGATTCATTATAAACGCAATTAAGTATAAACTCAAAGCTGGATGATTTATTGTGGTTCTGTCAACTTGAAATGCAGGTCGAACTGAGTTTGTGTGAGTTCTTTAAGTCTTATTATTGAATCCTGTGTTAACTTACACTGATGTCATCTTTCTGTCATGATAGAAATATGCATATATAAGTTATACAAATAAGGTGTATTTATGTCACAGTCTACGTTCTATAGAAAATTAGGAGCAAATAATGAATAACTAATTGTAATCAGCAGAAGTAATTACTATACATGTCGTTATCAATCTATTGTATACTCCTGAAGTTGATGAATATAAATTATGGTATTGTAGTGTTATGCAATATATAATGAAGGATTATCATTTATGATAGTTTGATACAACTATGATACAAGTGTTTCATAATACATTTAGCTAATGATGTTGTTTAACAAAATGAGATCTTGGCAATTGACCTGTTCACCAAAGAAAACAATGACATACGAAATTCATATTTTAATCATTTAATAAAAACTTCAACCTTTTGCTGCTTCTCTATATTCTGCTGAAAATTTCAAAATCAGGTAAAGAATGTAATTCGTTCATTTTAGCTTTGAGCTTATAAATAACAAAATAATAATAAGAAACTTTTTTGGTGTGGGGAGCTAGAAGATGGTTAATTATTGTTATTTCGTAGTAGAGGCTGATTGAAAGCTGTGGAATAATAATAGGGTAATTAGTGCAGATATAGGACTTCTTAGTAGTAATTTTCACAGAAAGCAAACCTTGGACCTTTGGATCTATCAGTAAAAATGTATTGATCAGACTTTCTGTTCAATAGTTTACATTTCTAACTTGACATAATATAATTTGTTTGGGATTCTTTTCCGCAAATTAATAACTGGCTACTATAGTTTCTAGATTTGAAGTTCAAAAATTCAGTAATCTACTGATGAATAAGGAGTTTATATTCTACAATTTAATTTGACTTGGTTGGTTTCTTCGAATATGTTGAGTAATTATTTGTAAAATGATCTTCGTTTTCGTATTCACTCGTCAATTATATTTAGTGTTATCTTAGAATAAATTAATAAATTTGTCGTTGTCATTTTCTTCCGTTATTTGGAAAAGTGATTGCTTCTGTTTTACTGCCGTTCATGTATATTCTTAGTTTCACACAACCGGTGGATGGATACAACATGATGACAAGGATGCTAGGTCTAATTTAAGGAAACTAAGAATAAGCTAACGATGCTGATAATAATAAATTTTTATGATTCAAGAACTGCGGTTGACATAGCTATTAGGAGCAACGAAAAAACGTTAAAGTTTCGATCAGTCGTAGAGGATTTATTGGTTCGAAGGTGATTGTGTATAGTTGAATAGAGGATGAAAGTCATTACAAGTGATATTATCACTCCTCACCATTTATTTTAAATTTTAAACATGGAAAAACTATCTGGTACCTCAAGTATTTGAAGGATGCGAAATCATTGCACAAGACATTTATTAATGATTGTGAAAATGAAATAGATATTCAAAAGCCGAAAATTGGAAAATGATGTAGTATTTCGTTGTGGTGTTTGCTGGAATAAGAAATCTACGAAAACGAAGTGGTCAATTCGCTACCCTAAGTTGACACTGCAAAAATTAACCAATCTGATGAAAATCAATCACTTCTTTTTTCTTTAATATATGATTGGCTATTTGTTTTCATTGTTACAATTTGAAGTTCATTCGTCGAAAATATATAGGGGATGTTTACTAGAACTACTGTTAACGAGAATACACTGAGAATTGCAACAAAGTATCCTGAAACAATCGTGATCACATTTTTTGTTAGAATGGCATAGAGAAGTAGCATCATGTAAGTTTAGGAGTTTAATTTATGAGCTTAAAGCTAAAGCCAAGTATGCATATCTCATTAAATCGTTACATTCAATTAATGTCGTTGTAAATTTAGTGTGGAGAGAAGATTAAAATGTAGAACTCGTAGTCAAATGGTTAGAAATCAGTGTTTTAGCCAGGGACTTACCTTCATCTTCCCTCACTTCTTGTAACTTGTTTTCTGTAGTGAGAAATTTAACCATTACCAAACAATGTTTGTAACGAATTGTAACAATTTTATTCGAAAAGTAATATGTACAGATGTTTACCTTTTATCAACTGATACTTCTGATAGTAAAAGGTTGACCATATTTATGGAAATGAATCTATCTATCAATTATGCATCAATCAAAGTAATAACTATGCTGCATTTCAGTGCGTTGTCACTTGTCTGTGATAAATTGATGATATCATTTAACTTGCTAACTCATATGGAACATATGGCGAGTATAGAACAGCAACTAATGATGTTTATAAATCGAAGTACTGAATACCAATACTAGACAATCTATGTACAAAATCCATATTCGTTAACTGTATCTATTAATATCATTCGAGATATGAGTAAGTTATTTAGTTAATTAGGACACAAATAAACACAAGTTAGGAAGTAATGGTTGTTTGGCTTCAAGAAAATTGGAATTGATGTACACAGACGTAGTGAAATAGTGGATAGTTTCAAGAATTTAACTGTGCGTAATTTTTCAGTCGATATAAAAATTTAAGTGCACAGATAGTAGGCATGAACTGAAGAGACATTGAATACATGAATAAAGTATGTAATTGAGTGTTGTGTAGATAGCTAAGTATGGATTTGATACCAAGAATTTATCGTGGGTTAAATAGTCGTTGGAAAAGCCGTAGGAACTGAAAATGGACAGCTGATTCGTCCTAGTGTGGAACTCTTGAAGAGTGCTCGTTCACAGTCTACACCAAAAGTCCTGGCATGAATCTATGCTTAAAGTTTAAACAACTGGGATGGTTTTGCTCTAACGGTTGATGCTTCTAACATCAGTCAATTAGTTCATAATTGTGCGACCCCATCTACTATCATCAGTGGGTAACAATCCCAACAGATGAGATCACTTAGTGTATGCCATTAAACGAATGAAGTTCAAAATGTCCACCTTTGAAATCCGAGAATCTCAGTGGTCTAAACACATTTAAACATTTGCAGTAAAGCCAGTAGGTCATTCGCTGGATTGCTTTTTGAGTTCCTGAATGTACACTTCTGAACAGTCGAACACTGGGACAAAACAGATGTTCAAAGCTAGTCATTAGTATTCATTGATTGTTTAACTAATGCCAAATACTGACATGATTAATGAATTCGAGGCTGAGTTGTCTATGTTAAGTAATGACATCCATAGAATTGTTTAATCATATTAAAATTTCTATATTGTTAATAATAATAATATTGATGTTACTACTCTTACTATTACTACTACTACTACTCATAATAATAATAATAATAATAATAATAATAATAATAATAACAAGTGTACCTTCATTTCTGTATCATTTTCTTTCACTTCTCTTTAACAAATAACATTTTGTAAACAAATTAACACTTGCTTTATGTGGGGATAGAATCTATTTGATGGTCCGTTTATCAAACTGTGCATAGAATAAAGTTTATTAGAATTTTCGAAGTCTCTTATCTAGCTCCATACAAGAAAGAATTGATCAAGACACTGATTCTCAGAACACTGAAGATATACAGATAAACAGTGCCCAAGAACTTAATGAAAGGTTGAGGAAAGTCAAAAAATACTTGAAATTATTGAGAGTACACAAAAGTCTATTATAAAATATGGTAAAACTGAATATAAAAGTAAAGGTTAATTCATGATGTACTTATTTTTATCGTACTTAGATTTTATGGTGACAACATCACATGGGGGATCAAATGAATAGTTTAAGCAATACCGACTAGAGCATATTCGTCAGACAGGCTAATTCTTGTATACAAAACAGTAAGTTCATTATTACACTCCAAACTGTTGGCCTACTAATTGTAAGCACATCAGTTAACTGTTAGCTGTATTTGCATCGTCGATAATGTTGCGAATTTCTACTTCCAACTAACTTCATTACATGAGAGTATGTGAAATTTCTAATTTTCAATTTGAAATATACTAGAATGTAAGTAACCAATAATAAATATCTAACGAATTCAAAGGAATTAATATCGTTCTACCCACTTCATCGCTCTCTTCTTTTCCACAAATTTATGAAGTGTGTATCTTATCTTACCTAAAAATATACCTCATGATGAATTTCGTGCTACAATATCTTGTTTAGATCTATATGACTTGAAGTATCGTATTATTATGATAGATGCAAGAGAATATTTCCAACTTCTTAGTTGACAGAATTGTAGAAAGTGTACAGATATAGGTAGGATTTAGACTAAGTCATTATGAAATTATTACTAAGTCATTATAAAATCACATTCGTCTATATCCGCTGTCTTATTTGTAACTTTGAATAGAATCTATGAATGTTTAGGCAGAATTGATAATTAAGTGGATGGAATAAACAGTGTTTTATGTAACAAAGTGTTTTATTTATAATTCAACTGCAACATATTCACATGAATACAAGGTAGCATAACTCATATTTGATCAATATGTGTTGAGCTATATTAAATGTTGAATATATTGTGGATAAATAATCTCATGCAACTGAAATATCATCTATAGTTAGAATGTATTTGGACCTTCCTGTTGCATTGTCGTGGGCTGTGATTAACCAGTCTCGCTATCACATGTACATCGTGAGAGAATTTCTTTGATGTAAAGATAGTTTACAAGTATTTTTTGAGTTGGACTGTGAATGACAAGCGTAATCAAACTGTAGTCTTCTGATGTTCACTGAAGGTACTGCTTTTAAGTGTTATACACTTGATTTATATGATCAAAATGTAACACATAAGCCTTTATATGCTTTAGCAACATATACTCCATTTCACTGCATCATAAAACATTTTTGCAGAAACTATTTTTCTTTTATAATTTTTCTTTTATAATTTATTTTTTGAGCTGGATTGTGATTGACAATGTTAATCCACACTGAGATGCAAGTACATCCAGCCGACGAGTCCCAAATAGGATGGAACGCGCGCCATGAATTTCGCTCACCAGACACATTTCAAATTAAACAATATTTGAAATATCATCATCAACTCATGATAATATTACTAAGACTATTAAAGTAACAACTAGTTTATGGATGATTATTTTATATTCAGTAGTAATAATTTACCACTGTTCTTCTGCTCTGGTCTTCCATTATCCTCTGCATAGAAAATGATATTTTTGCTTAATGATTGGAATAAAGTGTCAAAAGGAAGCATTATTATATTAATGATGTATCTATTGTGCACTCATGGAATGTTTAAGTCCAGTTGTCATGATGTATATTAATGGAATCTTAGCTGATACTTTTTCACAATGAGATTTCTGCCATATGCTATACTCTGCTTATAAGGTAATCGTGGATTTCTGATGTCTAAAAATGTCTGAATCTACTAAGAAGATCGTCTTATATTTGAAACTACCAGATTTAATTTTTTTCATTGAATCGATAATTGTGATTTCATTCTATAGGTTACTTTGAATTCCGAGTTCTCTCCTGGAATAAATAGGTAAGTCATTTAATATACGGGACAGTATAGCTGGGTTAAAAACCCAAGTCCAATTAATCAGTCAGTTCTACAGGTTGCCGTTTCCCTAGTTCAGTTAGAAAACGCATACTTTCGTCACATCTCTCAATTTTAGTTTTGCAATTTGTATATTACAACAAGTTACTAACATAGCACTTGTTAATTACAACAACCTCAATGCATAGTGGAAAGCGTAATCAATAAACAAGTAGATCAACCTCCAAATTACAGTTGAGTAGATTTATTTGTAACCGTTCAATATTCCGATTCAATGAAGTCAGTTAGATTGTCACAGAGAAGTTATATATAAAATACTAAGTAACGAGTGTGTTTTAAATGACGGTGGAAACAAGTCGAATGAGAGGGTAGACCATTTCCTAGTTACATTTAAAAGACGGAAAATGATATAAATCACATGCATACATGGAATATTTGTTAGTATGTAGTTAGCTTGACACTTAACATAGTAACTGGAGCAATAGATGATCAGGAAAATATGTTTGGAAAAATGAGATGAGTAAAATTACTTGCACTACCTAGATTATTCACCAAACGAGTTCTATCTACGAAAGTAGCATATAAAACCAAATGTATCAAAATATAAACAAAGATTCACAAAAGTAAAACATGAACAATCAGATAGAGATTTTTGTATACAGTGCTTGCATTAAAGTATTCCTGATAATAACTAGATGCATTCTAAGTGAATATTGCATGGTGACTTCTAGGTTAAGAGATTCTTTGTTGTTCACTGTTTATTGCGTTTAAAATTCATGTGCGTTTACAGAAAATATGCAGGAATTCATTGTTCTACAGATACTATCGAACGACATGAAAGTCAGCTCAAATATGGTGCTGAATGTAATGATGACATTTACATCGTGTACATTAACCTCAATTTAATTCATCTCATGTTTTGTCTTCTGTCGATTGGTGGTTAAATGTCACCTATTTATGCTCAAATCTTATTTCATATCAATCTCCATTATGTCACAAAATAATTGGATTGACTACCAAATCGGACACATGAGATGATTTTGTTATTTGACAGAGATTTATCTGAAACATTGATAATCTTTTACACGTGAGAGTATGATTGATTTGCTGAACAGAAATTACCAATGAATTGTGATTGATTTTGTTTGTGGCTGTCGAGTGATACTCAGGCTGCATGTTTTGATGTATTTGGGACTAGTCAACTGGATGTACCTACATCCGAATGTTGATGAACATATCGGTACTGGAACTCAGTTCATTTCGTGTCAGACGAAATGAGTTCACTACTAGGAGACTGATTTTAAGCAGCCACAACTGTGTCACAGGTATGTATGCATAATCACAATGCATTTTGCATTTTCAGTTGATTTGTAATGGACTGATATTGACCAGTCAATAATAACTGCATCTACTAACTAATTTTCAATACAGTATTCACATTCTTTGAAAATGTTTATCAATAACATATGGAAGAATAAATCCCTTCATTTGTCTTAATGGTCCTTTACTTAGTCATCTTCAGTGATTTTCGAAATTTCTGCATAGACTTACCCTACTGTGTTCCATATGTATGTTATTTCGTCAACACAGTTGAGATGATAGTTACACCTAGAGGAAGAGAATTCTGCAAGTCTTTTTTTATTATCTATCCGAATGACGGTGTAATTATTAAATATTGTATGAGGCTAAGCTACATTACACGCATTTTCACCAGTATTATTATGAATTAGGCCATTATTTCATATGATCCTTTACCATATGAAATGCGACTTCTAGAAAACAGGTTAAGTGGATCCCTTGTCATCCGTCGTTTGGCCTATTCGCTGCAACACATACCGATTTAACATTTTTAAACCAGAAGTTCCAAACATTGAGCAGTTACGTTTGGTAACTAACCGCTTTATAATCAATCATATTTACAAACATAACCAGTTAAAATGAATATATTCGACTTTTGACTAAATTTTCATTACAGGTTAACTCGTGGAGGATTTCTATCTCGCAAGACTAGAAGTGAACTCAATGAAGAGAAGATTGAATAGTTGACGTTCTATTCCAAATGAAAACAAGACAGTTTCATAATTCTTACAGATGAAACGAAAATATTGCTTGACCAATTGTTCTATGTATTCATATTACACCATGAATCTTTGATCACTATGAACCTATGATATTCATGGAATAGTCAATAATAATGTATGAATACCATATAAGTGTGTATCAATATGACAATTTCTTTCAGTTGTAACACTTCTAAACTATTCACAACGAACACAAATGACGAATTCAACAGTGATAGCTAGAAATCCATTTCAGTTCAGTTGCAATCATTTGTCCAGTAGTGGCTAACTTCAGAATATTCTTCAACTGTTTATGAGGAATCAAATTTGGTGCAGTTCCGACTTGCAAGTTCTGAGACAGTTATCAACTAATGGCGATCAATAATAGTCGCCATTCATTACATATTGGTTGAAGATGCAACTGATTCATACGTGATAGTCCACGAAGTCTAGACATTTGCGAAGCGTTTGCATAACTTTAAAAACAATATTGTTGTCTCACTGTAGCATTGACTACTGTTAAGAAAATATTAACAAGTTGGTCATGACAAAGTTGACACATACGGATAATAATTATGTTGTCTTCATTAACTGAACTCCTTAATTTCAAACAAACAGATGTTGAAGCATAAGTAGGAATGTCAATTTACAGAAAGTTTTCATCGAATTAAAATGTTCTGATACATTTAACCAACATAAGGTATTTGTTCCAAAAGACTTAATAGCCAATTCTACAAAGGCGCCTCGAATAAAATTTAAGACTAGTTAGATGAAATTATTTTCAAAAAAAAACAGGGAAACACTAGAGCAATGTTGTCCTCAAATAGCATTTCCATGCAGTGCTCACTCTCATTACAATCACAGACACGAATCACACTTATTCACAGTATCCAAATCTGTTTACTTAAGCTTAATAATCAGTATAACTCGATCGACCGGAGACCAAATTTAGGCTCATTTTCTCGTTCTACCAATTCAACTGCTTAGGAAGATACATGCAGATTTATATACACATTCGGTGGCAATGTGAATGTGTGCCTATCGATAGTTGATGGCGGTAAGGACATGATGCGTTAATCACGAAAACAACTTTATTAGTAGAATACGTTCTAATAAATGCGAACCTCAGTTTCCTAAATTGATATCACATTTAAATTGCAGTTATTAAAAATACGTTATTTGTTCTATGTCATTAATTTTGGCAAATTATCTTCAAACCTACGAATTTTCAAAGAGATTTCGTTAATGACACTTGTTCCTTACACACTTATATAAAATCAAAATTTAAATAAATTTCAAAATCTGAACATTGAATAGATTCATTTACTGTCAGATGTAATACTATGTGAAAAAGGAATGTGTTGACAAATTCTATCTATAGTCTCAAGAAGTAAATTTATTTTTTACTTATGTTGACTAGTTCTTTACACTATTTCTCAGTCACCTGCTTACTTAGTATGTTCTATCAAAGCAAAATGTTTAAAAATAAATATCACCTTAATAACTAAAATATATTAATAACTTAACTTCACTTTAACTACACACTACATAATGTTGGTTGCTATGTGAAAACATAGGGTCAATTAGGCTAGATTATTTGCTAATTTTGTAAATATTCTCGTGATTATTAACACTTTTATTGTGGATTCAGTAAAATCATGCTATTAATGTGTGGTTATATTTTTTTACAGATTAACATAGAATAAGTTATACTCCCGTTAATGAAAGTTGCTTCACTTCAATACAGTTTACTATCTTTGTTATATATCTCTTGGATGTAACAAATTTGTGAGTTCTTTTCGGCGTAATTTGAACCACGTTATTATACAGCTAAATAATCTAGGATAGTCAGATTTTGTATCTGTTCCCCAGCGCCACAAGATACCAAATACGATGGTCGATACTGCAAATGCGAATCGTTATATATAATACTTGTACTACAATCGGATACCATCATTTGTTGCTTGCAAGCCCACAGCTACTCCAATAGGCAAGACGTTTAGGAAGATTATATTGTTGTGCAAGAATATATCTATATACCAGACATGACTAGCAAACAACCTTTATATATATTACATTTGGAATCGATTCAATTGATGAAAGTCATCAAATCAATCTCACAATAAAATCGATACAGCACCTTACGTTTATTTTGATTCTAACTTGTTCCAAAGTATTATTTATTTTGTATTAATTGAATTCGGTTATTCATTTATCTGAAGAAGCGACTTGCATTATGCCGCGAAACGTCAGAAATGTTAATTTCTACTCATTGCAATTTTACACATATGCATATCACTCATTTTATAAACAACCTATCCAATGCTCAATTTATTCGAAATTAACTAACCTTGGTGATTGTACATAGTCATTGATAAACCATATTATCCTACTGAATTTAGTCATCGAACGACTTGTGCTGTTGATGACACTTTTACCTCACTGACAATATGGGATCCTATCACATTTACAAATTCACATTTATGTGTGAACATATATAGATAAAAGGGAGCAATCGACATTGTAGTTTGAAACTTCACTAACAGTTTCAAAATCAAAATACAGCAAATGGTGGTGAGGAGATAAACAGTAGAAAATCTTGCTCAGCTAATTCAAAATATACAGTTCAGTTTGGTTAGAAATCTGTTATTGAGCATTATCTGATAAGACACTGGAAAAGATATGAATTTTTCTTCGATGTATTCATTGCGAAATGTCACTTCTGATTCCTTAGAATTAACAAATACTCTACTTCGTCACTTTCTCCTGTGTTCACTGACTTATTGGTCGATAAACGATTGTTAACATTGTTTGTTTCTCTTCAATTCCCCTTCGATTATTTTCCCAGATTCAATGAGGTTTAAAATTCTATTGAGGCATTCATGAACGTCGAAATTTGATCTATCTACTAGATTCAGAACAGTCAGGTTATGTACCAAGATTATCTCACATTTAACCTATTGCTTTTATTGTTCATTTGAAAGTAGTTCAAAACACTGACAGTTTTATGACAACATTGTTTATTTATAATATGTAAATGATAATTAGCGTACAATGTAATAATTTCAGTTGGTTGAATCCAATGAGCGAATCGGATGTACTATTTAGTACTAATATCTAAATTTAGAGCAAAGAAATTGTTTATCAAATACTACTATACAAATTACAATATGAGTAATAAAATGTGCAATTTGAAATTCCATTCTGGCATTCTAATTGGCATACCACATTAATAAACTGTAGTCATAACTTACCCTTATTCTGTCCCTATAAAATCATTCAACAATGTTTGGTGCAACTGATTATTCATAAGAACATAAGTGACAACCTTTTCAAAATTATCTTATAAGTAGTGATTGTTTTGTCTATAGTGGATAGCACCAATTTTGTTTAATATCTAAATAGGTGAAAATTACAAATGTTTGTGACAGATCAGGCTTCTTTAAGCATTCACGCATCAGTGATATAAGTTGATGGCATTTAGAATGGACTGTATTTGGAAGTGTAAACTACTGAATACTGACACAGTAATCAATAGTCAATCCATGATTTCAACCATGGTGAGGAAACATTTTCATATTATCGAGGAGTCGAGTACTGAAATAAAACCGCTGATAAATTTTCTCTGATTTACAGTGTTTAGTCCGTGATATGAAACATACATTTACAGCTTCGTAGTTGTAAGATGACATTCAAACTTTGTTGACCTTACCATCAGTTCGATTACTGTGTAGATTTATCCATTCGGCTAAAACAAAAAGTTGAGTAATAAATTAAAATTCAGTGGGTTTTCAAATATGCATAAAAACGCTGGTATCTGTGTAAGCGTAAAATACTTTGAAGACACTTCTGTTCTCCTGAAGTTTGATGACAGGTTATAATGGTTAAATGTGAATACATCTAGTTTGCTACTAGTTCTTTTATATATGGTAAATTGTATAGTTGATCAGAATTAATGGAATTTATGTGTAGTCTAATATGAATATGTTTCTTCACAGTGTATCTTACTATGTATTATATAACAGTGAGTTTCATTGAATTTTGTGTATTTACGCATAACTTCTGTGGGTATTACTGTTGAATATGAGTTTCGAATACATAAATACATTCATGAAATGAGATTTTACACATATTCTAAATATGATAAATTCATGAAGGTTTCGTGGAGAACTATTTCGTTTGGGGAACAATATATTCTGGACTGGATTCATTGGTTAGGTCGATTGTGCACAAGGTGGAGGAGATGAATATTAAGATACAGTAGGTATCCATTTCTCTGAGACTTTAACCAGTACTTACATGAAGATGATCTGTTACGAATGTGATCTACTAATGTACTTAGTATGTTTGTGATAACCACTGTTTACACAGTTTGTATAAATAACGATATTGAAAGTAAACGAAACTTTCACAACTCACTAAAATCAAATTGAAGTTGATTTATTCTGTTACCTATTAACAGAAAGTAAATGATCAATACAATCTATATTAATGTGATCTTCATACATATATAGAAATAATACCCATAGTAGTTAGAAATCGTACTAGTGGATAGTGGGGACAGATACTCATAAATCACATTTCATTGTGGATAATAGGCTGATAGCATATTAGATTTATATGAATATTTATTACTTTGTGAAACTGGTCCAATCAAATGAAACTGTTTGATTGCGAGTTGTAAGTGTATTATAGTTGAGTAAAAGGGATGGTTTGTGTAACTTCAAAATACCTTTACACTTGTTGAATAAGATACATTTTTGATCTGCATCGAACAAGTATGAATTTCATCTTATGGTTAAGTGTTTAGAAGAAAGATTGGAATTTATGGGTTTGTTTATGCGATCAGGTGGTAAGTGTTCAAAGTAGAGGAGTATTGAACTAGGATGTAAAACTATTTTATTGCCCGTTCCTAGTTATTATTAGTTGACTTACGCCATTTCATGATATCGAATTCAACATATTTACCATATAAAAGTAATTCAAAATTATCAAAAACGTCTAATTGTACAAATGAATTCATTTTCGGATAAGTAATGCACGTTTTTGAATGAAGAAGATTTCCAGAAAATTGAACGTGAACAACTGACAGTTGTCAAATATGTAATATGTAATTTACTTAAGGTGATATACATGTGCCGAATGAAATGTAGATGTCCTGTGATCGTAAAAAGAACTTTTCTGTAATTGTACTGCAAGCTGACTCAGAAGCTATTTATACAAGGTTCATAAAGTTTTAGTGACTGATAGAAATTCATAACTTTCATTTGAGAATATTTACCAATATTGATATAAATTAAGATCTTTCAATATTGAACTTACGCTTTGATTGTTCCCTTTGACGTCTCGACCGGGTGGCTATGATTTATTTTGGGTAGAAACAATGTTTGTATTCATTAATTCCTCATACTACCAATTACATATGTTATCACAGCTATAAGGAATATCATTTTATCAATTACAACTAACAAAATTCTAGTGGCAATCTACTAACAAACATTTGATTCAGTGTGTTCACACATTGGACGGCAGTCGTATTGATAGTTAGGATTTGTGATGTACTGTCTTATTTGATGTTACAACATGCTCACAATTTTTTCTATATATACACAAAATTAGAAAGGATTGTAGTATTCTACGAGACTATATCCATCAGACGATTCCATCTTCAAATGTTACTTCATCATATAAACTGAAATGAGTGGAGTCATGATGAATTATTAAATCGAAGAATTATTCTTCACAAAAATATTACATGTATTGTAACGACGTGAATATCACAAAGGTATGTCATGTAGTGATGATCAAAATAGATAATGATCAGCATAAAGTATTTTCAAAATTACCTTCAACAGTTTCGTCAATCAACTCTTCAAAATGAAGTGAATATTTAAACGAATTACATTTAATGAGAGCATTCACTTTGTGGTTATAAACAATATAAATTATGGCAATTAAACAGCGTAAGTCATAATCACAGTGGAGAAAATGCATGTCCGTTTTCTTCAATCTACTTGGTCTACAGCAAGAATTGAAGCCGTCGATAAAATTGTTAATGAGAACTGGGCGATCAGTTAATTATCGTTTCATACTATTTAGTTAAATCTAATCAGAACTCTAAAGGATCGGATATAATTTCACTAGTACATAATCGAGTAATCTAATGGCATATTACTTATCACATTATGTAAATGTGTTGTGTCTTGATGTCAGTCATTTGCACTGTGATGAGTAGTTCTTATAAATATTGTCGATAGTTCAATGAAGACCATTCTCGGTAAATGTCAGTTAAATGTAACACTGTATGGAGTAAAAATTTATTACATAACAAAATTCTAGATAGGACATGAATTCACAACAATTGTCAATATATAGTATAAGAAGTAGCACAACATTCATTTGTTCATAAATAACTTAATGACAGCATTCGAACATAATTTAATACACGACAATACAACCCGCGATGAAGAATCCGTCTCGAATAAACTGCGACAAGATAAACGAATTATAAAAATTACGGTAAATTAATTGTGGTATGAAACATCACGGATTCAGTGTAAATTCAATATGTGAAAATAATAAAATTCCAAACATGAACATGAAGAACAGATTGTAATATGTAGCAAAAATAAAGTGGGAATTAATATCCAAAATTACTAAATCAAAAGAAAACTATCCAAACGACAAGACGAAATAGACACAACCGATTGGTAAATTCATGCAATTCTTTCATTTATAAACTAGTAATCACATAGTAATTCATTGTCAAACCAGATAAACTAATAACAACATCCTCGAGAAGCATGAACTTCACAGAAATGAATTACTAATAAATAATCATGCAATCTGTCAGATAAAATGTTTTAATGAAATCATTTGTTTAAGAAAGGAATATTGGGAAAGCCTGCGACTCAAACTTATATTCCATGAAACTCAACGACTAATTATCTGCGGTTTAAGATTTGCAAGAAATAATGTTGGAAATGAACATTTGAATATGATTGCTTGAAATTAGATTTCAAAGAATTAAACGACAACCCAAAGTCAGTCAGTGTGTGCATTAACATTGTGTGTTAATGAGAACATCGAAAGTGTTCAATTTATTATGCTTTTCAATACTCGTTCACTAGTCAGAATACTAACATTTTTCAACGTGTTTTAACCATGAATGAGAATACTTCAAAATGGAAAGTCTTTATCACACTGGCTTTTACGTAACCGCATTTACATACAATATTTACTGAAACATTCATCATGATGTATCGTGTGATGATTATGTTATCAGATAATTTTGAATGATCTATTGAATCCGTTGATTAGCCTAATTGATCATATTGAAAGTGAGAATGGTAGTCATCATCTACTTTAGACACAAACTGATAGGGCGTCTGTCACAGCCTAAATATTTCCAATTGTATTGAATGAGTCTGTGCAAATTCACCTCTATTCAGAAGATTTATGTTGCTTATCATTTTATCAATGTACAGACTTACCTTGATTTCTGCGTCCATTTTGATTCTGATCGACATCTAACACAGAAATTAATTTACAAATTATTACAATTCTGACGAATGAACATGAGTTAAAAGTGAATTCACTTGCGAAATCTCGTGGGATATTTTGTATGTTAGTCGTATCACACTACCATCCAAATTCACCACAAGTGCAGATAGTCATCACTTCAACATAAGCGATCATCTCAACACTCAACCAGATGACAAATTGATCTCAGCTAATGAAATGAAAAGTGAAGCAGTGATGATGATGATTATGATGAGGATAATATTTTGAGGTCGTGTTAAATACACGATGTCAGGGAAGCTAACTTGTTATGCAGAAGTGTACTGAAAGTTTCGGGGAATAATGAAATGAAATGAACAATGAAATTAGAATAAGCCAAAGATTGAAGACATAACATTTCCCATGTGATCATGCATCACAAAGTTGCATAAATTCCATTGACCCAGAGACAACGTGAGACAAACGTAATTCAATGTCATTATCTATTCACCGTAAATTTCGTGAACTGATCAATGCTTGAATTTCGATAGCTACTGTTCATCCTCTCGCAAAAGAAGTCTAGTCAGCATGTTGATCGTGAGATCGTCTAGGTTGTGTTCTACATACTTAATCGAGAAGGAAGTGAAAATCATTCATGGAATACTAGTGTGGACATAATAAACATTGTTCATTCAGTGAATCCCGATGTTACCTTTCGTATAATGACTAGATAAAACTACGCTACACCTCTACCTCATAATGTAGTATTGATTATTTGTTGATTGAGGCCGAAAATGGCTGTACCAAGGAATTTCTGGTTTGTCTGGCACTATCATTGTAATTTAATTTATCCTACAAATTTTATAATTTCCATTGTATATTTCAGTAACGTGTCAAAAATCTCCACAGTCCACACTGTTTGTTAGACCTGTTATTATTATAAACATCCTCCTCCATCGTTTACTTCTACTTCTATTTTCTCACGATTGCATTTCAATTATTAAGCCTAGGTTAATTATTTCGCATAATATTCACTAAATTGTCTTACTCTCCACCGCATATCAATCCAATATTCTATGTCATTGTGTTCTGTAACATCAACTTGAAGCATTATTATTATCGTCAGTGGAGATTGGTGTTAAGTTTGTTGCTTGTATTCGTTGAGAATGAATGTTGGATTGTACTCACTGAAAACAAGGGATCACTAAGTAATATGTGTTCAATCCAAATATGAGATGTCACAGAAGTGTGCATCCACAAACTCGTCAGGTAATCTATTCCAGGGCCTTCACGTTGGCGAAAGCTAAACCATTTCACCACTGGTCTGGCGTCTAATGATATGTCCATATTAGGATGAAACAACTCCCTACTCTTCCCACAAGTTTTATTATTATTATTATTATTATTATTATCATTGCTATGAACATTATCGTCATCATGATTACTTCACTTCACATTTTGTTAATTACAATTAAAATCAATTTTCGTCATCCAGTCCACTGTAAATACCAACATTTACACAATGTTTCTTCAACTTCCGACTTTGTCACGACCAATCATTTCACTCTTAATCATCGATCCCCTTCATCTATAATTTCAGCTTGTCACGATCATAATTACTCACCATTGTAAGGAAGGGAATGACTGAGTGCATGTCGGATTCATAGTTCTACCTGCATAGCATTATACTCATTCACATGATTGTGTGTTTGTGTTGAATAATTAATTAGTGCAAGTGAAATGATTAGATGAATACAGTTAATCGAATGCGATATTTGTTATTCTTGTTTTGCAAATAATGAACATGATGATTAGAAGATGAAAAAGTAAAATACTAGTAATATTACTTACTTCGTGTTGCGCTTGACGTTGTTCTGCGTACAGTGCCTACAGAATAAATGTCGGAATTCAACAACAATTTGTCAATAAAACGTGGATTGAATGTGATATAGCTGTCAACATTCATCAATGACTAAGCATTCGTTGTTTGTTTAGATTATCCTCATGTGACTTTCGTAGTCGAATCAAGGCTACCTACTTATTTGCAATTTTCTTCCTGAATTAATCAACTCTTTTTTCTTACCTAATATTCATTGTTAACCTTAGAACAATAATGTTTGATTACATAGATTTTCTCAACTTATTGCCTAGTTTTACCAAAGTTATTGCATTTTCATTAAACCATATAAAATTTAAGAATTTTCACTTACCATCTATGAACTGTATCATCACCAATAAGAGTAAACATGAAAATAAATATCGTTTCATTGGTATCTATCTGTAAACGAAATGTCATTTCATATAAATATACGTCGCTTATATTTGTTCCATTCGTATATTGTAACCAATAATTGATATTTCTGATAGCGTCGTAATAGAAAGTAAACTAAATTATAAGGAGGTTTAATTATGATAAACTAATCGTAAACAAAATATTTGTAAGAGTAAAACAATAATCATTATTTAGTTCAAGGTCATGTATACAGTAAAATCTAATAATGAAGTTACACAAAATAGATTGTATTCAGGCTTTTAGTTCTCCACCGTAATCCACAGTTTTTCATATTACGTTTACTGAACGATGTTGTTGGCGCAGTATTTTAACTAAACTGTCAAAATACATAGAAACATCTTGTTGAATCGTATATGAGTGTTGTGCGGAATATTAAATTAATAACATGAATTTGTAATAGACAACCGTTATTACTATTATTAGAAAAACATTTAGAAGTAAAATATTAATCAAATGTGTACAATAATTTTACATGATTAATAAATGTTCCGAAATTATCTAAGGGTTGTGAACATATAAATACTCGTCTATGTGACAAAAGAGCATTATTTCACGTGTTCCTTTATGTTTGTGTAGATAGTCTCTCAATCTGGACCACATGGCTTCCATGTTATTCGTGTGAATTCCTGTTAAGGGATCCACAAGGTGTCGGCTATGAACCACGACTTAATGATTGTAACCAAGTCTTGATAGACACTGATGAGACTTAAAATCATCCGTGTGAATTGTTGTCCCGTTTTCCCCATACATCCTAATAAGTGGAATAAATGTAGATATTTTCCTATCAGAAATCCTTTAGAAGAGAACTTTAAAAAAACATGTCGATCCCAAATACCAAACATTTAAAGTAAGTTCATATTACTTATAACAGAAGTTAATATAAGGGGAATGAATGCAGAATATTGTAATACATATGTCGTCGTGATACTTCTACAGTACAACAATTGTCAATGTTATCCAAAAATAGACTTCAGATAAAGTCAGTGAATGAAATCTATTATTTGCAAAGATTCATTTTGCCAACGGGAACGTGTTTAATCAGGGAGGAAACAATAAAACACAGATTATATAAGATCTGTGTATGAAGCCAATTAGCGAAAGCGTTTTTCAAATATATTCGATCGTAAATTTTGTTTATATACACTGTTACGGTAACTTATACGGGCGTCTAGCGTTCTTTATATTTTATCATTGGTATCCAGCAACATTCAATCCCAGATGAATTCAAATATAAATATTTAGTCAGAAGGTAAATATGCATGAATTAACTAAATTCGGTCCCTTATATAATGCTAAACGATTCTCTTGAATTGTAACAAACATCGGATGTGGTGAGGATGGGGTAGAGGAACAGAAATAAAATCCGACTACACTAGATAATTTAGGTGTATAGTATCGTGGACCGTATAAAGCCAACAAGAACACACGCGTTTGTCACATCCAAGAGAAAACACAGCAAATATAGAAAACTGTTTTGAAGACAATCAACTTTTCATCAACTGAAAAATAACTTATTCTATGTTAATCTGTAAAAAAATATAACCACACATTAATAGCATGATTCTAATGAATCCACAATAAAAGTTTTAATAATCACGAGAATATTCACAAAATTAGCATATAATCTAGCCTAGTTGACCCTATGTTTTCACATAGCAACCAACATTATGTAGTGTGTAGTTAAAGTGAAGTTAAGTTATTAATATATTTTAGTTATTAAGGTGATATTTATTTTTAAACATTTTGTTTTGATAGAACATAATAAGTAAACAGGTGACCGAGAAATAGTGTAAGGAACAAGTCAAAAGAAGTAAAAAATAAATTTACTTCTTGAGACTATAGATAGAATTTGTCAACACTTTGCTCTTTCACGTATTCAACATCCCATTTCGAACAACGCTGTTTGTAAACACGATAAACATTAAATTCTAGTTTGCAGAAGTACCTTACACAAATAAATTGTAGGCGTAGCAATAGAAGAGTTATTGAGACCTATTCTTGCTTAAATTTCCTTAGTAATTTTTGAAAGAATGAAGCTATTGGTGGTGATCAGTGATGTGATGCATTATTTAAGTCACGTTGACAACAACTTTATTGTATGCAATAAACAAAACATGCAACACACATAATACAGAATTCCGATCTGTCAAGCAAAAACAGAAATTTTACTATTTAACGAGGAATCGATGATAATTTTCAATCTTTTGATGTAGTAATACAGCTGACTGTGAATTAAGACATTCAATGTCCTGTTTTTGTAATTTATGTAAATATAAATTTTATATAAGTGCCTAGGAAACAACAAGCATTAACAAAAGCACTTCGACAAATACGTAGAGGTGAAGATAATTTGCCAAAATGAATTATAGTGAACAAAATACGTATTTTTATTCAACTGCAATTTAAAGGTGATATCAATATAGGAGACTGAGATCTGCATTTTCCAGAGAGTATCCCACTTATAAACTTGATTTTGTGATCTACGCAATATTTCCATAACTGCAATCAATTATCTATATGTACCCAGTCAAATTGCCGCCGAATGTGTATATAAATCTGCATGTATCTTCCTGAGCAGTTGAATTGGTAGAACGAGAAAATGAGCCTAAATTCGGTCTTCGGTCGATCTAGTTATACTGATTATTAAGCTTAAGTAAACAGATTTGGATTCTGTGAATAATTGTGATTTGTGTCCGTGATTGTAATGAGAGTGAGCACTGCATGGAAATGCTATTTGAGGACAACATTGTTCTAGTGTTTCCCTGGTTTTTTTGAAAATAATTTCATCTAACTAGTCTTAAATTTTATTTGAGGCGCCTATGTAGAATTGGCTATTAAGTCTTTTGGAACAAATACCTTATGTTGGTTAAATGTATCAGAACATTTTAATTCGATGAAAACTTTCTGTAAATTGACATTCCTACTTATGCTTCAACATCTGTTTGTTTGAAATTAAGGAGTTCAGTTAATGAAGAAAACATAATTATTATCCGAATGTGTAAACTCGCTGACGTTTCGCGGCATAGTGCAAGTCGCTTCTTCAGATAAATGAATAACCGAATTTAATTAATACAAAATAAATAATACTTTGGAACAAGTCAGAATCAAAATAAGCGTAAGGTGCTGTTTTGATTTTATTGTGAGATTGATTTGATGACTTTCATCAATTGAATCGATTCCAAATGTAATATATATAAAAGTTGTTTGCTAGTCTCGTCTGATATATAGATATATTCTTGCACAACAATATAATCTTCCTAAACGTCTTGCCTATTGGAGTAGCTGTGGGCTTGCAAGCAACAAATGATGGTATCCGATTGTAGTACAAGTATTATATATAACGATTCGCATTTGCAGTATCGACCATCGTATTTGGTATCTTGTGGCGCTGGGGAACAGATACAAAATCTGACTATCCTAGATTATTTAGCTGTATAATAACGTGGTTCAAATTACGCCGAAAAGAACTCACAAATTTGTTACATCCAAGAGATATATAACAAAGATAGTAAACTGTATTGAAGTGAAACAACTTTCTATTAACGGAAGTATAACTTAATCTATGTTAATCTGTAAAAAAATATAACCACACATTAATAGCATGATTCTAATGAATCCACAATAAAAGTTTTAATAATCACGAGAATATTCACAAAATTAGCATATAATCTAGCCTAAGTGACCCTATGTTTTCACATAGCAACCAACATTATGTAGTGTGTAGTTAAAGTGAAGTTAAGTTATTAATATATTTTAGTTATTAAGGTGATATTTATTTTTAAACATTTTGCTTTGATAGAACATAATAAGTAAACAGGTGACCGAGGAATAGTGTAAGGAACAAGTCAAAAGAAGTAAAAAATAAATTTACTTCTTGAGACTATAGATAGAATTTGTCAACACTTTGCTCTTTCACGTATATTTTACTTGCCTAATGTATTGAATTCATACACTTCATCCGATGATATGCTGATGACATGACAGTCGGTCGGCAATGGTTACTTGAAACCTACTTAGTTTATGTGACATGCTTCAATACACCAATATTATATAGAATGTCGCATGAGTATGCATTGAACAAACGGTTCATGTATTTTATTAACCGCCCGATCCGCGACAGAATTCATTAGAGACGCAAAGTACAACTATTGTGATTGGATTTTAACAAGTCTGTGTTGCTGTTAAGATATTAGTGCCTACTTTGAAACCGTTCGCAACGATCCATGAACCATTATATACTTCTGATCATTTCAATGAGATTTACAATCTGCTTTGACACGAAAAACTATTGTATAAATACAAGCTCTTTTATAATTGTTCTTAGGAAGACTCCATGTTTTCTGTTACTGACACGTTACGTGATCCCAATTCGCTTTTTTTGATTACCACATTGTTTTTGTACATTATATTGGAAAGGATACTTTGTGTTCTGCACCCCACTCACTTCATCTGTATGTATTGTCGTTACTAGAATTAGTATGATATTAATTATTGAAACTAGATTATGTTTCGCTTGATCTCTAACCTTTTGAATTAGATTTTTACGGGTAATCCTGTCCTGTACTTCGAAGACCTGTAGCTTTGTCATTTAGTGTGCAGTAGTAGTTACTTATTTCTCCTGTGCTATTGTTCACCTGTTGTATTCACTTTTCTTACCGAATATTTATCCATTCCAACAATTTTACAGAATCACTCAAATGACGACTTTTGACCCATTATTATTTCTTGAAGCATTCGCTGACGATAACTATATTACTGCATCATAGTGAATTTACCAACTTCCGTTAAACAAGTTGAACTAGGCACTGGATAGCCTTAAAGCTAACAAACCATTAACAATATCATTTATATTAAGATGAGCTTAGGACCATGAAAAAATGAGTCTGTTCTAACACATTTACCACACCATCAGTACTTACATACGAGTCACCATCACCTCTTACACATGTCTTCCCCTTTTTATATTTCCATTAGTCCATCAAACTCACAATGTACAGTTCTATGCAACAATCGTATACTCTGTAAACACATCAGAAACATCTTTTTCAGATAACACAAAAGTATGTCGACGGTATCCATTTCGCTTTCGAATACGAACCAATTTTCAGGCTAATAGCTCTCGTTTTATTGATTCTATGGAAAATTTTGTGTGATCGCTTAAATATTGATTTCCCTGTATTAGGATAAACTTTAATCTTCTTGTTAATTTGTTATTTGTTAGCCTGAAAGTGTTACAACTTATAAATTCAGTCATACTAGTAAACACTTTTTTGGTATTCATATGATCGTAATGACGATTCCATAAATATAATTGATACATAGAAATCAAAGATTCATTGTGTAATATGAATACATAGAACAATTATTCAAAGCAATATTTTTGTTTTATCTGTAAGAATTATGACAATGTCTTCTTTATACTGAGAATAGAACGTCAACCAGTCAATTTTCTTTTCAAGGAGTTCACTCTAGTCTAGTGAGATAGAAATCCTCCAAGAGTTAACCTGGGATGAAAATTTAGTTGAAAGTAGAATATATTCATTTTAACTGATTACATTTGTAAATACCATTAAAAAGGGGTTAGTTACTAAATATAACTGCTCAATGTTTGGTGATTACCAATTAAAAATCATAAGTAGGTGTATGATGAATGGATAGATAAACCAGGGAAAACAATATGTCCCACTAAGTCGGTTTTGTTGGATTTAGTAGTAATTGTCATTCTACTCATGAGTAGTTGAGTGTTACTTGTGAAATTTGTTATTTGCATTTTATTGGTCATTTATATCCGAACTTTATGGACATTGTTTCCTATTGGTTTTAACATTGATTGTTTGGTCAGCAACATTCTTTTGGCATTTTCTTGCTCGTATGTGCAGTTAAGATTGTTGTAACCGTTTCGTTGTTGTTGTTGCTTAATGATTTTGAATGTGAGTGACTAATAAATTAATAATTGTTTGTTGTAGAACCACATCAAGTATTTATATAACTATTCCAATATATTAATATTCCGAAAACTCAAAACAGTCTTAGCAACTAGCTACTTCGGGTGCGCTATTTCAGTGAATCTAACGCGATGTCGAGTGAGTTCTACACGTTATATAAAAGTACCATTCTCTAAGTGAAAAATGATCCCTTGAAAGTATGACTTAATGAATGAGAATATTGGTGAAAATACATGTAATGCAGATAAGCCTCATACAATATTTTAAAACTATATTGTCACACGAATAAAAACTTAAAAAAAACTGAATTCTCTTCCTCTAAGTGTAACTATTATCTCAATTGTGTTAATGAAATGAAATACATATGGATCACAAAACGGTAAGTCAATCGCAGAATTTCCGAATATCACTGAGGATGATAATGTGAAGGACAATTAAGACCAATGAAGGGATTTATATTTTTTTACCTAATCGATAAACAAAATCAAAGGAATATGAAAATTGTCCTTAAAATCATTTACTAGATTCAGCTAGTTTTGTCGTACGGTTAATGTATATGTCGTTTTTAATCTGACCTATGTTTTCTTAAGATATCTATACAACAACCTTCACCTGCTCATCAATATTGCCAATATTTGTATGAGTTCCAAACAACTCCTCCCAGTCACACCTTGATTACATTAATATAGCCTTAATTATTATTATCACCATTATTACTTCTTTCTATGCTTACGTAAATGATGACACTCTCTAAACTGTCATAATACCATAATGATCACGATCCTGTCCATGCTCATTAAATTGATGGCTTAATCAGTTGTTGGCAATCCTTCCCCAAACTAATCCTGAATTTTCTACCCTGTTGTTTAACACTCCGCTATTGGAATTGCATTGAATATACACAATATACACAAGTTCGATGAAAAATCAATTCTTCAATTCATTCATTATTTTCGAAATATATAAAAGAGATAATAATTGCCAGCTGGCTGCACTATTTCCTTTATCCACCTATAAACGAACTCATAGCAACGTTGAGTGTTTGACAGCCCATACTACTGACGTTCATCAATAATCTAAGTAAGTTGTAAAAGTGTTTTATTGTGTTATAACTATGAAGTCGAACATAGTCTAACTCAATAAACCAAACGCAAACTTTGATTTATATTGACAAAGCACTGAATGACCAAGATAAACATGAAGCTCGAAGCTACATCACGATAAATGACATTTCCTACAGTCCCAAATAGTATAAATGTCCGGCTATTTCGCAAGTGTTTGGATATTTTTCATGTTGAAGTCTAGAATTAACAGTTTTATATATAAAAGAATTTAGTGTGAAATCGTTCATAAAACAGCATTTGTAACACTTGATATGATATTGTTTGCTCTAAAGCATTTAGAAGTGGTGGAAAACGAACATACAACTAGGAAAATCATTTGTACACAATGTCTTTGGTGAATAGCAACAGGATTGAGTTGCAATCTGAAGTACACCAACTTCCGTTTATGGAGAAGTGAATCACTTCTAATTTACAAAGTTCACTATACTTGGCCAAGAAGTCACATAATTGTTTGTAACGTAAAAATGAACATATTATCTTACGTGCTTTAGACTTTATAATATTGTTGGATGGTTTATACAATCATTTGATTACTTAAAAATGCATGTTATTCAAAACAAGTGAGACTTTTCTATTGATGTTAGTAGGGACTAAAATTAATCAGCCTCTATTATGGTATCTGTACCCTTAGCTGATAACCTTGATATAGAGGTAGTTCTCAAGTGTGATTCAAGCTAAATTATGATCGGCAAATAGAATCCAAGACTCGTGTTCAACCCTATTCGAAATTCGTTAACTGGATGCACTTATATCTCAATTATAATCATTGCATAGACATCAACTATAGGAAACATATGCATGCAGCTAGCTACTTCTAAATACAACGTTTGTAATATTTCAAAACTACTTATAACATATATGATTGAATCGACAATTTGTGACATAGCTACAGAGCTGATGCTGTTATTTCAGTTATCAGAATGTTCCTGAAAATAACTCTTCAAACGTTGCAGTGATATCAAATGATCGTCATTTATATTATAACGAAAAAAGCTGCACAAATACATATCATAGGTAGATAAATATGCTGGGACACTGAAAGTATCAAGAAATCTAATGACCAGAAATATGTGGCTTTTTCTGTTACATATGGCGATTGAAGAAGAGCAACTGACTTTCTGAACTGTTTTTCAAAAGACTATTTCATTTACTTTGAGTATATATAAATCGATTTATTGTGTTTATATTATTGTTATGTTCCCATCGCTCTGACCTCCTCCTTCCCGCTAGACTCATGAGCGGTATCACACCATCTGTTATTCAGAAACTGTTATCAATTAACTATGTATCTATACTCCCTCCTCCTCCAGTTTCTAGTCATAACTATCTCCGCTTTTGTATAAACGGTTTTCTTGTTATTGGCACTCTATTTAATCTTGTTTTGTTTGCATATAAATAGATGAGTGAAATATAGTCTGACTGTCTGGTGATTGACTCAATTGTCTTGTTTTCTTCATTCTGGCTTTGGAGACTACTAATAACGGGGCAGACGTGTGCTCATCTTCATTGGTCTAATCGACGTTACTGTTTTCCATATATTATGATTGACTGTCTAAAGATATAACAATTTTATGTGCTACGTTAATGATGTGTAAGAATAAAGTAGAAGCAAAGCTTAGCTAGTTAGTATTTGATAAATTTAACTCCCAAATGGTTTAGAGTCGGAATAACGTTATTATAAAATAAAAATAGTTTCCACAAAAGTGTTTTATGATGCAGTGAAATGGAGTACATGTTGCTAAAGTATATCAAGGTTTAGAAGTGTTACATTTTGATCATATAAATCAAGTGTATAACACTTAAAAGCAGTTCCTTCAGTGAACATCAGGAGACTACAGTTTGACTATTCCCTAATAACTATCAAATATTTTAAAGTATCATTCTGATGTACAGTATATGAGAGACGTCTAGATATTGAACAAATCGAGGTATTTCTGCCTATTTGTCAAAGGCTTCTTGTAACATGTCACTTTAAACATAGAAGAAATTAAAAGTAGTCTACTACTCTAGTGAGAGATCTGTAATTTAAAGACAGCATTTCGCAAATACGTGACTGATGAACATTTTTCATTTAATCGATATTGTCAGTCACTGTGATATCTGAGCTTGAATATCGTCGAGATTTGAATGTTTATACTTGTAGATATTTTTATATAGGGACATAAACAAACATCAGTTGAGATATTAAAACGACTACTTGATTAGAAGCACGACTAATTAGACCAGTGTACATATTCATTTCGATGTCAACTAACCTAGTTTAACTACTTGATTCACGGAGCAAATTACATTTTCTGTAACAATAGTATTGGGAAGAATCTATCAATCATAGGTAATACATAGAGTAAAAATGGATATGAGTAGTAGTATTTAACAATTAGTTCCTAAAATAAAAGTATAAAGATTTATTGCGGTTACTCAAGTGTCAATCAATTAGTACTTGCGTGTTCTATTAAACAAGTTTATTATCGTATAACTATAAATCACTTTCTGAGTAAATAAAGAACAGAGTAGAAAACATTTACGTAATACTGATTGTGTTCATATGTAAAATTTCATTTACTGTTAGTTGTTTTCTCTTGTATATTCAGCGAGAAGTACCATTAAACACAGGGATATATAAATACATATAAACTTTGCGGTCATTAAACTCTTATACCATTTACTAAGTTGTAAGATTTTACTTACATTCTCCGTTTCGTTGTCGTATACTCATGAAATTAGTTTCAGTATCACCGTGAATAAGCTGGTTATGGCTAACATACAAACCTAGGTATTTCCAAATGCTATGACTGAATCCAACCGGAAGCCACTTAGGAATGTACGTTATGTAACTTTGCGGCACGATTTACAAGAAAGCAAGAATAAAAGTAATGCTCAATATGATACATACGTTTATTGCTGTTGATGGCTATGCAAATAAAATTAAGTTAACATTGGTTTCAAAGTGGGCATATGCAATGTATAATCACTGGTTAAGTCAGGAATTCAGTAATAACCAAACATTGATATCGATTTAATATGGGACACAATTTTATCGACAAATGAACCATAAATACAAGAATTCGCTCTTGTGATTTTAAAACAAACTAACTTCTTTTTATTATTTCAAAGTATTTGCACAAGTTTGTCTGGACTCACTGGTGAACTTAGTGTTGTTAGATACGAACAGACAGAGTCCGAAACCCACTGTGAATATCAATAGTGAAATGCAGGTATATACAGTTGATAAATCGCAAATAGGTCGGAAAGCATGTCCCACTTTCTACTTATCAGGTTCAATCCGAATTAACTTATTTTCTTTATGAATATTGATGTCATTATTCTGTATTACCAAGGACACTTAGAAAGAAAATATGTCTGTTTTGCCGACTTATAGATTAGATCTAGACTACCGTTATTCACGCTAGTTACCTCAGTGCAGTAAATAAACACCGGTTTGTTATCCAAATACAGAAAGATATTAGCTGTATGTGCTGAATAATCAACATTAAATGAACAATTGCTGAATATTCATTCATACTTGAAGTAGTTGTCCGAAGAAGAAACTTGCTTGGAAGAAATTCAAGAAAGTTTGAAAATAATTGAATTTTAATTAACCATTAGTTAGTGAATGTGCCATACATTGTCGAGTAAGAGGTGATAATTTTTCAGAGTTTGTTAACTACTAAATTCGATGCAAGTTGTTTACTTCAAAATATCTGTGAACTATTATTCGTCATGTTGATGTAAACATTTCAACGTATCTAGATAGCTGATATTATTCGTAACAATTGGAGCTGGTTGAGTACATCTGGAAAGCAAAATAAAACAAATATCTGTTTTACCCTAGTATGTGACTTTTCATCAGCGTGCACCCTCAATTTGTACATAGAATCGAATCTAGCCACTTCAAGTCTTACATCGACCGCTACCGGTAAAACTAGCACCTTCATTAATTAATTCATAGTTTACTCATCTCTATGCAACCTAAAGACCACGGATGTGCACTGATGAAAAGTCTCTTACTTTGACTAAACTTTCTTCCAAGTTTGCTTGATTTTCAGTGGTATCCTACTGACATCAATCTGTGATGAATACTAACAACGAAACGTAATACCTATCTCCACAAAACTACCTCAATTCATTTAGATATTGTTTCTTTCCTGTGAACAAGCTTTTAATAAGCTTTGACCAGTGAACAGTTGTACAAATAGAATCAATTTTATGTGAGTACTTCTAGTACGATAAGATGGAGAGATAGAATCAATTGATTTATTTCCAAAGTAACCTATTGATGACGAACCAGTCACTTTATTGTTTACTAGTAGATAATCATCCTGTATTTACAATGATACTTATATACAGACTGTTTCTTGTTAGAATATCTTTCTAATCAATTATACTGTTATATCTGAAATTGCACTCTGTATTTCATACACATCGATATTTTTCACTAATGATTGATTCAAGTGATGTTACACTTATCTTCTGCTAGACATTTTTCCAATAATCAATAATTGTTAATGAAGAAAATGGTAATCCTGTCTTTGTTCACTAATTATACACACTTTATCTAAGTAGACTATAGAGTTATTACATAATCTTCGTTGTTATTATAATGAATTAATGACTTAGTATTATTATGAATTGATTACCGACTATTACCGAATGAACATGATTACTACATCAAATAGATTCAGTGATTATAACACTAACTTGTGCTTTATCTGTGTTAAGTAAGTCGAAATCGTGAAAATCCTATGAAAGTCAATCTGTCAACTTATTGTTCTATGAAGATATGATTGATAATGTTTTTATATGACCGACCTTCCGATGTTTGGATTCAATTCTTGTCCTTAATATTATATTATAAAGATGCATAAATGTAATTGGTTGTATCTGTCACAGATTGATGCTGGTAGAATACCAATGAAAACCAGGGAGCACTGAACAGGTGTTTTGTCCTATCATTGGACTCCTCAATAGTTTGCACCCTATATATCGCCCACGCAGCTTAAAGTTTGCGAAAGTTTATCCCTCTGCACCAGTGAGCTGGTAGGCCTCCAATTGTAGAATTCCCACTTTCATCAATTTACGTTGATAACTATCTCACTTCTGACAAGTCTGAACTCCATCAGTTATCAATCTGTGAAAAATCCAATCAACTAAAACTTAATATCAATCTCCACAGTCCACCTCAATTCAAAACATAATTCCGATTTCTTATTCTAGAATCAACAATACGACTCTCCCTTTAATCATTTATATTTATTTTCATCTAGGTACATTTTCGTTAGACCAGTACAGCAATCATAGCAGAATAATTCATGAACTCATTTTGTTTCCGGGTTTCTTATCAGCTGCATACAACCAATAATCAATTTTGATCATTTATAAAATGGTTAGACATACTTTACGACAGGAAAGCTTGAAGGATTTTGAGTTAACCTGCAAATGTGAATCAATCAGAAGAGCACGACATGAGTGGTTAATAAACAAAACATCACCGATACGGTTATTTATTCATGAGTCAGCTACAAGAACATTCTAGAGAATAAGACTGAGGAGAGCATGTATACAAAGTTATGATGATAAGTTCGGTAAAAACATTGATTAACTAAGTAAAACTAAGAAAAGAGGAATTAGAAATTAGTATCAAAAATGCTGCGTAACCAAATCTTAAGAACTGAAGTTACTAGGGCACACTATGGTTTATTAGTTTTTTCTTGTAGACACAAATTTGATTAAAGCTTCATTTAATTTGTATTGTGACTGACAAGTGGAATCCAGGACGCGCGTTCCGTCCTATTTGGGACTGATCGGCTGGATGTACCTGCATCCCAATATATGTTCACAGTGGGATTCGAACTCACTCCGGTTCGTGTCATACGCCACCGCGTACACCACTAGACTACTGAGTCCCGACAGTCACGCTTGTGCAATGGGTGAATTGGTAGTAGAATGAATTTGTATATTCGAATCCCACTGTGAACATCAACATTGGGATGCAGGTACATCCAGCCGATGCGTCCCAAATAGGACGAAACGCGCGTCCTGGATTCCACTTGCCAGTCACAGTACAAATTAAATGATACTTCTTAATAATCGCTATATCGAGGCGATCCGCGCAGGATGCACATATAGCAACAGTAACTGACCAGGTTCAGTCTATAACAAATCAACGGGAATATACAAATTCATTCTACTATTGATTAAAGTTGTTTTATGGCAATCGCTTCAGTAAAATTTTAGAGATTCGGTTTGCCTAGATGTTGATAATTTTGAAAAATGTTGAAATATTGACAAAATGTTCGTTATCAATTGAATGGCAAGGAATCGTGTTGGCAAAAGTGCAATATCCTTTTAACTCCGCTTATACAGCATTTGATTAGAAATGATGATACTGCCCTTCTTCTTGTTTTTCCGAAATATGTCCTTCTGCGTGAATATGTAATATGGAATACATAATTGAAGATATCGAAAATAGTAGACTTGTTCACATGTGAGTGTCGTAAAAAACAGCTGGTTTTATAGAGTTAGTAATTTTCCTGTCTGATAAGTTAATTTCAAGATGGTTTTTATTCTAATATCAGTAGGTTTACTCATATTATCCTCTTGAAGTTGAGTTTTAGCAAGACAGATTTCTTCTGAAGATTGTGGTAGTTGACTATTGTTAATTCCACCTCAATTCTGTTTTCTGTGAGCAATCGCTGGACACTGTACAATAACATTCTAACCAAGAGATATCAACGATTGAACAGAGTTAGATAATCTATGAAAATTTAGAGGCAGCTGACAGACATTTTGTTTTAATATAGGACACATTATTTATTTATATTCTATCCCGTAAAACACAAGCTTGCTAAAAATTCGCTCACCAGATTAAACAAACTCAACCATTTAAACTCTGCCCTGCGAGTGTAACGAATCTATATGACGCCTCATGATGAAATCCGAGATTCTTCGGAAGTCATGAGGCCGATTCCCCTCCCCTTCTAACGACCAGAGCAAAAATTTTTGTAGGTACACGGAATGTTCGGACAATGTGGGAGACAGGGAAGATCACCCAGATAGCAGCAGAAATGAAGAGATACAACTTAACTGTGCTCCGGATCAGCGAAACGCGTTGGACTCAAACTGGACAGAAAACATGAGCTACGGGTGAGGTGCTACTATGCTCCGGGCACGAAGAGGAAAATGCCCCACACACCCAAGGAGTCGCTCTGATGCTGTCCAAGAAAGCACGTTATACACTTATAGGATGGGAACCACATGGACCCAGGATCATCAAAGCATCTTTCAAGACAATGAAGAAGGGGATTACAATGAACATCATCCAATGTTATTCATCCACCAACGACGGCGACGACGAGGAAAAAGATCAGTTTTACGATAGGCTGCAGTCAATTATAGTGAAGTGTCCAGGAAAGGATCTGACAATCCTTATCGGGGACCTAAACGTCAAAGTCGGAATGGACAACAATGAATACGAAAACATCATGGTACGTCAGGGACTAGGAGAAAGATATGAGAATGGTGAAAGATTTACAAATCTATGCGCTTTCAACAAAATGGTTATATGTGGTAAATACTCCCCCACAAACTCATACACAATGTTACATGGGTCTCACTGGATCATACTACAGAGAATCAAATTGATCATATATGCATCAATAAAACATTCAGAAGATCAATGGAAAATGTGAGAAGCAGGAGAGGAGCTGATATAGCTTCAAATCACCACCTAGTGGTTGCCAAAATAAAATTGAAGCTAAAGAAACAATGTGTAACTGGTGTAACAGCATTACAACGGTTTAATACAGCCTCTTTTCGAGATACTGACAAACTCAAGGAATTTAAAATAACTCTCAACAACAGGTTTCAAGCCTTACAAGATCTGCTGAACGAGGTAGAAACCACTATGGAGGACAACTGGAAAAGAATCAAAGAGGCACTAACTTAAACTTGTCGAGAAGCTCTGGGCTGCAAGAAACACCATTATAAGGAATGTATTTTCACAGAGACCCCGAGCAAAACTCAACATAGGAGGAACAAGAAGGCAGAAATCAACAACAGCCGAACTACAGCAGAGAAAATCAAGGCACAAAAAGAATTTACAGAAGCAAATAAGCAAGTAAAGAAGAGCATTAGAGCCGACAAACGGAAGTATATCAAAAGTCCTGCAACGACGGCGTATAAAGCTGCAAGAGTAGGAAGTATGAAACAGCTATACGACATAACGAAGATACTGACAGGGAAATATAGTAAACCAGAGCAACCGGTCAGGAACAAAGAAAGCAAGCTAATCACCGAGATTCAAGAACAAAGAGACAGATGGGTAGAACATTTCGAGAAACTCTTGAATACACCAGCTCCATCGAACCCACCAGAAATCGAAGCAGCATCTATGGACCTACCGATAGATGTCAATCCACCAACGGTGGAAGAAATCAAGATAGCCATCAGACAGATCAAAAGTGGGAAAGCAGCAGGACCTGACAATATACCAGCCGAAGCACTCAAGTCAGACATAGACATAACGGCGAGGATGCTCCACGTTTTATTCAAGAGGATCTGGGAGGAAGAACAGGTGCCGGCAGACTGGAAAGAAGGATACCTTATCAAGATACTGAAGAGAGGAGGTTCGAGCAAATGTGAGAACTACAGAGGAATCACACTGTTGTCAATACCAGTGAAAGTCTTCAACAGAGTGTTGTTGAATAGAATGAAGGACTCAGTGGATGCTCAACTTAGCGATCAACAGGCTGGTTTCCGTAAGAGTCGGTCGTGCACAGACCGAATCGCAACACTACGGATCATCGTTGAACAATCACTTGAATGGAACTCGTCACTGTACATCAACTTCATCGACTATGAGAAGGCGTTTGACAATGTAGACAGGAGATCGGTATGGACACTTTTTCAACACTATGGTGTACCAGAGAAACTCGTCAACATCATCCGGAATTCTTACGATGGACTACAGTGCAAAATCGTGCATGGAGGACAACTGACAGATGCATTCCCAGTGAGAACCGGTGTCAGACAAGGCTGTTTGCTCTCGCCTTTCCTCTTCCTTCTAGTGGTCGACTGGATCATGAAAACCTCTACATCTGAGGGGAAGCAAGGAATTCAATGGACAAGTAGAATGCAACTCGATGATCTGGACTTCGCTGATGATCTAGCACTTCTATCCCATACACACCAGCAAATGCAAGTGAAGACAACCAACGTAGCAGCAACCTCAGCATCAATAGGCCTGAACGTGCATAAGGGAAAGAGCAAGATCCTCAAATTCAACACAGAGAGCACCGACCCAATTGAGATTGATTGTGAAACTTTGGAAGAAGTTGATACCTTTACATACCTGGGGAGCATCATCAATGAACAAGGAAGATCCGATGAAGATGTAAGGGCAAGGATCGGCAAAGCAAGGGCAGCATTCCTACAGCTGAAAAATATATGGGACTCCAAACAACTGTCTACCAACCTCGAAGTTAGACTCTTCAATTCGAACGTCAAGACAGTTCTTCTCTATGGAGCTGAAACGTGGAGAACATCCTCAGGAGAGTAAAGGTATTTATTAACAATTGTCTATGTAGAATATTGAATGTCTGTTGGCCGGAAACCATCAGCAACAGCCTACTACGGAAGAGAACAAACCAACTCCCAGCTGAAGAGGAAATCAAGAAACGACGTTGGAAATGGATAGAACATACATTCCGGAAATCATCAGACTGCATCACGAGACAAGCACTAACTCGGAATCCTGTTGGAAAACGGAAAAGAGGAAGGCCGAAGAGCACACTGCGTCGAGAGCTGGAAGCAGACATTGAAAGAATGAACAGTAACTGGAGACAGCTGGAAAGAAGTGATTAGGACAGAATTGAAAGAAGAATACTGGTGAGTGGCCTATGCTTCTCTGAGAAGGGTAACAGGCTTAAGTAAGTAAGTGAATCCATACTACAAGTACATTCAACTTATTTCGTTATCTTGGCCCACCCTAGGGTCAAATCCCTAAGCTTTTTCCATTCATCCTCACTCTTACATTTTCCGTCTCTTCTTACAAGACGTTAATATTCCTAATAATAAACACCAATATCAACAGCCATTTTTCCCTATTGAACCAGGGGGGTGTACAATGCGAGGGGGGGCGGTCATGTGTTGAAACGAAGTAGATCTTCAGTACTATTTGGTTTTTAGTATATTACTTGATCAATCTTAACCTGAAGCGATTACAATCAACGAAACATCGCTAATTATATTATGTTTATTACCATTATCATCATTTAAAATACCGCTCTGATTTTTTATTAATAGTCACAATGTCGTATGACATTTTCTTTTAATCTTGCTATATTAAATGATGTTTATGTTTTCAACAACATTATCTATCTTTGTTGTCTACAATAATTTTTAGCATTCAAAGACTTAATCAATGTGTGATTTACTAATTTCAATTCACAGCTTTGACATACTCAATCAAAATGCTCACGTACATATTCTGTGGTATTGTCTAATTGTAAATGACATTTATGGGATTATCAATTTATAGTCTGAGGAAGACTTTATGCAAAACAATTTTTCGCTTCAACATTTCTGACTTTTATATATTATATGGACGAACCAATGACGAAGATCCAATGATTATAGATGATCAGAAATAAATGATTATAAAAGTGCTAAATATCTACCATCTGTCTTCCAGGTCAGTGGTCATAGATCTCATTAACCATGATATATATAACTTATAATTTTGTCTCAGTGTTGTACTGTTCATATACGTGTTTACAGACTTCAGGAAAATATGGTAGACAATATTGTTCAATAGCAGGAAACAATTAAATGGACCATTGTCGTCAACAATTTTGTCATCAGGCACATCCGGTTGACAAGTCTCAAATAGGACGAAAGTGCATCCTACGTTCCGATTATCAGCCACATACCTAATCAAGATTTGCAGAATGTTAAAAATCCAAAGTTAGAATACCTGTGTTGTGTTCACAATCCAACCTAAAAATTACATGCGTTTTGTTGATTGTTGTAACTTTACAACGAAATTCCCTACATCATTCCAAAATGATCTTACACAGTCACATATTACACATTTTAACCGTTCTCAGTTTACAAGTTCAATGCTTTATAGCACAATATTCCTAATCCATTTATTGCTAATATTTATACTGACAGCTTGTTTTAAAAATCTGTACAGAATACACAACCGTTTACTAATATGATCACTGAGTTATAGATTGCTAGTTAATAATTTGGAACACAGTTAAAGGTTGGTATATGTAACGAAACATCTCGATACTTAAGTCGTCTGCTCTGAATGAGCCAATTAGCTTTTGGATCCATTGGCCCTTTTAGCCAATGAGATAACAGTATTTCGGTGAATATCTTAACGGGGAGAAAATAATAATATTGTAGGAGGGGGGAATACATAGTTAATAAGTAACTCTGAGTTTAGTTATGGGCCATTCTTCAAAGATATTTAAGCAGAGACGCATTACAAAATGTCTTTTCCACGTAAAGGCAAAGATTGATATCCGTAGATAATATTAAACTACAGTTTCAACCGTAAGCATATATATTTCTATAAGGTTCACACTATAAATCTCGTACTGCTGAATGCTTCCGTGGAGTCTTATTTCACTAACGGTGCAATGCCAATTCTTAGATAACAATACAGCCATTCGTAATTATATTATTCCTACATAAACAGGGTTATAACTGTGATCCTGACATGAAATCTCAAACGTACAACAAATTCCTAACACCAAACCATACTCTTCACGTAAAATCACCATTCTATCTGGAAATATTAAATCCTACTTCTAATATTAACCTATATCAAAAGCTATTTCAAGCCTTAACTCCTAATTGTACTTCTGAATTTAATATTATTATTTATTATTATAGATTTCATTTTTAAACTTAAGCCCTGACCCTACATAGTACTTCTAACACTGAATCCTAATTTTAACTGGGACTCCTAATATTACTATCTTGGTTATGATTAACTCGGTTTTATATGTCACGTCCACCTAGTTTGCTTATCAGATTATAGTATATTTAAGGAAACTTACACATTTTATGTAAAGCAAAATATTTTCATCGAAACAACCGAAATGCTTGTCTATGTCTTTATAGATAGCATTACATATTTGCCATATTAGGCGTATGACACAAACCTCTTTTTCACAACTTTTACATGATTATTCGCATCATTTTATATAGCACAGCAGGGACAGTATAAAACTGAGTAAAGTTTCACTTCATACAGTTCCTTGAAGGTAGTCACGTGCAATGACGCAACAGTCACATTGTTAATAAATTCTAACTAGGGTGCTATGTTTTATTTCAAATCCGACAAGTCATAGGAAACTAAAACTAATAGAAATCTAGCATTTACTAAACAGTTATTATGTATATTTTGCATTCACTATGCAAAATATAATAATTACTGATTTATACATTAGGTGTCTAAAGACAGGGTTGTACCATTGTTGATGGTTAGCATAGCCACTGATTACAGCAGAGGGATTTCATTTAAACTGAATATATCATTAAGTAACAGATCAGTATTTGGCACAGGGTATACATAATCCACCATCCATTTCGTCAAAATGTGGACACACTAAGGAATGTTTATTGCATAACTTCAACCCGCATTACATTTGAAAGTAGGAACAAACTATCGACAGTCCACTATATCATATTTTAGCCAGCATTATCATAATTTACAAATTGTTTGTTGGTATATAAAATGTTTTAAAAATAGCTTGATTGGTCAATTGTGATCGATTCAAAATATCAAATATCAGTGAATTTTAGTATTCATACTTGATCAGAGTGTTACTGTAACCTACTTGTTTCCATTATTTAGAATTAAAAATTTCTAACCGTTTGCAGCATATAGCTTTTGTATAATCCTGTATGAAAGAAGTTTAAATTTTCCAACTGAGGGAGAAAATAACTGTTCAATACTCCATAAATTCAATTGTGACGAATGTTAGCAACAAATTAAGACCTGTCTTTCCAAAAGAACACGCCAAACTAGATTATAATAATCACCTTACTTGTAGCCTACTTCGAGACGCTCTTGATGTTCTAGTCAGAAGTTATTACTCACTCAATTCAGACATGTCGGAAATAAAGCAGTTATTACCAGAAGTATTGTTGACTGTCATGCTATTTCACAGATTGGCTGAAGTAGGTATCATGTAGTCTTAGACGACCTATCAGATGGTGTTTGTTGGTTAAGAGTTTGTTGGAAGATCTGGAATCACTGAATTCTATCAATCCCAAATGAGGTCGTTGGTGTGTACTGCTCAAGGGTCTCATACTGGGACGACATGGCTGTTCGGTTCATCTCAGTATCCAATGATACTAAACTGAGATCAATCTGTGATGAATTCAAACGACGAAATGAAAACCAATTTGTACAAAACTATCGCAACCTGACTACGGCATAGATGTTCATGTTGATTTGTAACCTGTCTGATAAGTCATACTACTTAGCATTATTACTGACTGAAATTTTAGTTTTGTTTATTTCCGTCAAAAGACAACAGGTAGTTTATGTTTAATATTATTATTTTTCTTAGTAAACGTTTGTATTTTTGATACTAAGACTGGAAAATTGACGTTGGTATACGTGCATCTTGAGTGGATTACCCAAGTTTGACGTTAAATTGCATGCTTTTTTTGTAAGGTTGTATTGTGGTTATCAAGTGAAAACTAGGAAGCAAACTTAATTATATTAGAGACTTGTCGTTCTACTTTGATAAATGTTGAGACTTAGGTATATCATAATTAACGCCTAAAATTGGCAACTGATTGATCAGTTACCGTTTTTAACATTAACAATAGATAGATACAATGATTTACAGACTGAGTACTTACCCTAAGACATGCGTCACGGTCCGAATTCAAAAGCTTAATGAGTAACGCGATACTATTTGTAACAAGCGGGCTGACTTCGAGCCCTGTAAAAATGATGTTTCTGGGAAGAAGATTCATCTAGCAGATAAATTCCAGCTTTCAATCTAGATTCATTTTGCCACGATTTCTAATTACGAAATCATATTATAATGTCATCGTTTATACCAATTTTTTGTTAAGTTATTTCTTCCTAGAATTGGTTGTTTTCGTTTTCGCTAATTTAATTATCTTGTTCAGTTTAAACACTTGTCTGATTTCTTTGTTCCTATGTAATAATACATTATTTCATCATCAGTAGTATGAACTAAGTTTCCCCTTGTTCACATATATAAGTACTAAACTTCCTCTTTAATTGTGTGTATGATCAAGTGCATGGGCGCTTTCAACACGTTTACTCAAGGCAAACGGCAGGCTATCAAGAAGTATTTTATACGTTAATGTGTTTACGGATACCGATCGGATTGTATACATCATGTAACCGATACATTCTGACACGTGAAATTAAGTGATTCAGGAAATAAAGTTTATCCATTTCAATCATAATACCATGAAATGCCTAATTCTTCACATGTGTGACGTGTAGTATTTGTATCACAATAACGGAAAATCGACTGATAATTGGTATTCTGCTAAATATAATTAGCCTAACTGATTTATTCTATTACAGACGCTCAATCAAGGCATTTTAAAGTCAGTCAATCAACTTTCCGTTGTTGTGACTCCAAAACAAATAATCTAAAACATCAATAACAAGACAATAATCCATTGGTAATACAAAATCACAATTTGTACACAATGTTGTCATATGTAGTAATAACTAGAAATGTGTATATCAACAGTTTTCGATTGCAAGTGCTTGAAAATAGTTGATAAGAAAGTATGGATTCAAGTCTCCTGATAGTTGTCACTTGTAATACTGCGCGATGCAAGTTCAGATTTTATAGACAGTACCGATTCCACATTCTACGCGAAACACTATTTCAACAATATTCTATTAACTTCATCTTAAAGTTAGTAATTGTACATGATGCTTCTTCAGGTAAAAATGAGATTTGAACAGCTTGATTTTTAAAGCTTCAAAAATACTTAATTTGTTAATCTTTAATCCCTTTGAGCTAAATCGTTTTACGACATGATGCTGAAGGATGACTCCAACCGGTGGAAAGGCAAGGAGGAAGGCCACGTGACTAAAGTTGATCAAGTGATTTTCTGTCTAACTGGTGACAGATTTTAATTTGTAATTTAGGAGCCATCGCTGAAAATAACTTAAGATATATTTAGTAAGCGTTCACTTTGTGCATGCAGTATAACAATCTTCAGAGGAGTAAGCAAATATATAGGTACACATAGACTAATATTCTGTAAAAACTACTAAATATGCTACAAATTTAATAAATGACAGTAAATATTCTTCTTTATGGTTTAAACTCTATTTGACATAAATTTATTCATTTATGAGCCTATTATACACTACTAGTATACACCACATACTTCTGAATTTCGTACATCCTTCCTTATTTGTGCTTTCCACATGAACATGACGTTATTAAGTTACCTCATTACTATATCTCCACAACAAAATAAAAGTCTAACAGTATGATATAATACTACACTTCATGAGTAGCCAATGTGACTTGAGTTACGACTATGACCTGATCAACTTGGTGAACGGTGATTGGTTAGCATTGTTTTGAGAGACCAAACCCTAATGACAGCCATGTCAATCCACTTCAACACTATAAAAAACTAGACAAACATCATTATAGTCACTGCCCAGTCAGTGATGTTATTTATCACAAGTGTAAAATATAATTTGTTCCTATAATGAATTTTTTCAAAATAAGAACAGTAAACATTATGAAGTGAATTTGTTTCTACATTTCATGCGCTTTCATTCTTCAATACAACCACAATCGATCAATCAATCAATGCATGTTGCCCCATGTTGCCCCCCATATGGAGCATAGGCCGCCGACCAGTATTCTTCAGCTAATAAGTCATTAAACATAGATTAAAGTGACGAATTTTAGCAGCTGTTGAACTTCATGAATTAGAAGTGACATTTCGAAATAACTCGAATCGATAAATTCATATCTCTTCCAATGTCGTATCGTATAGTGCTCAATAACAGATTTCTACTCTGAATGTAAATGCTTGTATCTGTGCAAAGAAAAATCAATCAACTAGACACAAATGTACAGTACAAGATTTCATCCTCTCAAATCCCAGTCTAGATAGGCTTTAAACTGTATTAGTCAGCAGTTGTTATCAGTGCAATGACTATGAACTTGCTGTGACATATTTACTGAACAAACATTATCCAGACACTTTAAAGATTTAAAATATAACGCTTTAATGAGACTTGGGCAAAATGTGTAAGGATGTGTAGTTTCAAAGTTGAAATCTGAAAAGTTGAATCCACTGCATGATGAATACCCGTAGTTTTTATGTCAGTGCATGTGAATACATAAAAACGAGAAGGGGGGAAGTTACTGTTTTCGGTATCCTGTACAGAATATCTGTGGAGGTGATATTTTTACTAGCATTTAATGAATGCATGCAAGTGTTTGTGTAGCGTGAAAGGACATTATATGAATATGTGAGAATGAAATTGTATGTATGTATGTTCACGTGAATAAAATGAGATTTGATTTATTAAAATTGTGGTCGACTGGATAGAAAGTCCATATTGGGTGGATAGAAGGCCTCCCATTTTGTTAAGTGCAATTGGGTTTATCAAAGTGTGAAGTGATTCCGCTATTCGTTTTCCCCTATAAATTGGAAAATTAATCTGAATAGTTTGGATAATTTTAATATCTATTTTATGGTTGTGGTAGTAGAATGTAGTGCAATTGAGAAAATGATTTGCAAATTTTTAAGTTCAGCAGGTGTATTGGAATGTCGTTAAGTGTAGACTTCATGTTGTTTGACTAGAGCTTTGATTTCTCGAGAAGACTCTCCAACATAGAAATCATCAAAATAAACACAACGTAGCATGTAGACACAAACAATTCTGTGTAGAGGGGAAGTAAATTATGTCCTTTATTTTAACTAATGCACCACGTTTACTCAACTATGTTGCTGGCACAATTTTTCAAAGTAACTGTCAAAATATTAAGAAACATCTTGTTGAATTGTATATAAGGGTTGTGTAGAATGTTGATATGAATATCAAGATTTGGTGTTAAACAACTGATAAGAGTGGTAAACGGCAGTTATCCACCATTCCGAGTAGATGAGATCTGTAAATCCATTGTCGATGTGGAACCAAATGAACTCGATTCTATCCAATCGACCACAATTATAATACATCAAATTTCATTTAATTGACGTGAACATACATACAATTTTATTCTCACATATTCACATAATGTCCTTCCACGCTACACTAACATTTCCATTTCATATGAGAATATCAAACTCACATTTTGATTGTACTAACTTGTTTTGATTCTGATTTGTTCCATTGTGTTATTTTATCTTGTATCAATTGAATTCGGATATTCATTTCTCTGAAGAAGCGACTTGCATTATTCCACGAAACGTCAGAAATGTTAATTTCTAATCATTGCAATTTTACAAATATGCATATCACTCATTTTATAAACAACCTATCCAATGCTCAATTTATTCGAAATTAACTAACCTTGGTGAATGTACATAATAATCGATAAACCATATAATACTGCTGAATTTAGTCATCGAACGACTTGTGCTCTTGATGACACTTTTATCTCACTGACAATATGGGATCCTATCACATTTACAAATTCACATTTCTGTGTGAACATATGTAGATAAGAAGGAGAAATCGACATTGTAGTCTGAAACTTCAATAATAGTTGTAAAATCAAAATACACCAAATGGTGGTGAGGAGATAAACAGTAGAAAATCTTGCTCAGCTAATGCAAAATATACAATTCAGCTTAGTTAAAAATCTGTTGATAAGCATAATCTGATATGACCCATAAAATTGATATGCATTTATGGATTCGTGTCACTGCGAAATGTCACTTCTGATTAATGATGATTAACAGATACTCGACTTCGTCAATTTATTCTATGTTTACTGACTTATTAGCTAATATACCATTATGAACATTGTTTGTTTCTCTTCAATTCCCCGTTGTTCATTTTCCCAATTACAATGAGGTTTAAAATTTTATTGAGGCATTCATGAACGTCGAAATCTGATCTATCCTCTAGATTCAGTACAGTCAGGTTATGTACCAAGATTGTCTTTACTACTACCTACTGCTTTTATTGTTCATTTGAAAAGTAGTTCAAAACACTGACAGTTTTTATGACAACATTGTTTATTTATAATATGTAAATGATAATTAGCGTACAATGTAATAATTTCAGTTGGTTGAATCCAATGAGTAGATCGGATGTACTATTTAGTAATAATATCTAAATTTAGAGCAAAGAAATTGTTCATCAAATACTACTATACAAATTACAATATGAGTAATAAAATGTGCAATTTGAAATTCTATTCTGACATCTAAATGACATACCACATTAATAAACTGTAGTCATTACATACCCTTATTCTGTCCCTATAAATTCATTCAACAATGTGTGGTGCAATCGATTATTCATAAGAACATAAGTGACAACCTTTTCAAAATTATCTTATAAGTGGTGATTGTGTTGTGTGTAGTGGTTTGCACCAATTTTATTCATTATCAAGATAGGTGAAAATTACAAATGTTTGTGACAGATCAGGCGTCTTTAAGCATTCACGCATCAGTGATATAAGTTGATGGCATTTAGAACAGACTGTGTTTGGAAGTGTAAACTACTGAATACTGAAGCAGTAATCAGTAGTCAATCCATGATTTCAACCATGGTGAGGAAACATTTTCATATTATCGAGGAGTCGAGTACTGAAATAAAACCGCTGATAAATTTTCTCTGATTTACAGTGTTTAGTCCGTGATATGAAACATCAATTTACAGCTTCATAATTGTAAGATGACATTTAAACTTTGTTGACCTTACCATAAGTTTGATTACTGTTTTGATTTTGCAACTCGTTTGAAATATTAAGTTAAGTAATAAATCAAACTTGAAAACCATTCTGACAGAGTATTATTACAGTTTAATTCCAGTCAATATAAACACGTCAACATGCGTTGTGCCTTCGTCTATAACTATTACAAGTGCATAATGTTGTGGAGTAGAAATAGATCGGAAACTTCAAATGGTAGAAATGAAGTTTGTTTCGTGAGAGTAACACTGGTTATACAAAATACTCGGAGTTTCATGTTCAAATTGATGAGAAAATCATGAAGAAAATTTTACGTCTCAACCCTATTAAAAGAATGCTCCTATAAATTCGTCCAAGATTACAGTGTATATATTTACTTATCCTACCGAATATTTATCCATTTCAACAATTTTACGAAAATCCTCCAAATGACGATTTTAGACCCATTATTATTTTACTAAGCATTCCCCGACAATAGCTATATTACTGCATCACAGTCAATTTACCAACTTCCATCAAACCAGTTGATACTGTATAGCCCAAAAGTCAGTAGGTCAGTAACAACATCATTTATTTTAAGGTGAGTCTAGAACCATGAAAAATGAGTCTGTTCTAACACATTTACTACACCATCAGTACTTACATACGAATTGCAACCATCTCTTAAACATGTCTTACACATTTCCATCTCCATTGGTCCACCAAACTCACAATGTACAGTTCTACACAACAATTTTACACTCTGTAAATACAACAGAATCACCTCTTTCAAACAACACAAAATTATGTCTACAGTATCCAGTTTGCATTCAGATGTGAGCCAATCTTCAAGCTAATAGCTCTCGTTACATTGATTCCCTGAAAAATATTACGTAGTAGTTTCAATATCGCTTTCATTATATTAGAATGAACTTGAATCATCCCGTTGATTTGTTATGAACTGGAGCTGGTCGGTCTCCGTTTTGCTATATGTGTATTCTGATTGGATGGCCTCGATATAGCGATTATTCACAAGTATTATTTCAGTTGTATTGTGACTGGCTAGTGGAATGGAGGAAACACTCTTCGTTCAATTTGTGACTGGTCATCTACATTGTGGTTTCGAGTCGTTTTAACTGTCGTTCATCAAGCAAGTTACTTAATTATTATCAGTAGTGTAAATTAAAGCAGCAAAAATAAATGAATTTGGTATAGTCCACAACGAGAAATGTTACATAAGAAACATCAAATCATCATTTGCAACTACAGCATTCTTAATATATGAACTAACTAAGCATAAAGTGTGAACTTTGTTGCGATAATCATCTTAGAATTTTCTTTACAGCAGTCAACGCTACAGTGAGTCATCAACACCGTTAATTATTTCACTTATGTCCAATAAGTTTAAAGTCGATAAGCTGATTGTCGTTTACCATATGTTCTTAAATAACAGTTCTACAAGTACATTAAAAGGTGATGTTCTGTGAATGGTGAATGCCATACGAGGCAGATGGACCATTAATGTTTACCAGTGTACTGCTATTGCAGATTTTTTCCTCCATGTTGTATGTAATACGTGTAATATCCAGATTAGTGACACAACTTTTCTCTAATCAGACCATCACTTTCCATTTCATTGACATGTTAGACTTTTCATATTGACGAGTAAAATAATAAACGATCGTTACATATTATTTGTATGACATGACTGTTTGATCGATATTCATGAATGTACCTGAGAACACTTTATTTCCAATCAAGAATATTCAGATTCAAATTAACTGCACGTAATTTGTTTTGATTCGTCACAGATAAATGACGGTTGGGAACAAATCAAAGCTATTAACAACTAGATGGCAGTTTTGTTTTATTGCTAGATTGCTGAATAGTGCGAAATCTCAATTCTACTATGGAATCCAGTCCAGATCCTTCAGGTTAGCGTAATTAGTGATAACTGTCTCAGTACTTGCATGTCTCAACTGCACCAAATTTGATTCATCACTAAAAGTTCAAAAACATTCTGAAGTTAGTCACTAGTGAGCTAATGATTGCAAATAAATTGAAACGGGTCTCTTACTACCGGTATTTAATTTGTCATTTGTGTTTGTTGTGAATGGTTTGAAATTCAGTAGTATCAATAAACATTTATGTGGTATCAAGAAGACATATATATTACTATATGCTACATTGATTCCTCTCATTGTAACTTACGTGACAAGTAATATGAAATGGTGGTGTTTTGAAGATTAACATTCCAAGTGGATGTTTGTGTTATTTGTAACAATTAGATCAACAATTGATGAGATGATTATTCAATCTCAGCTTTCGTTTCACACCTCAGAATAATCCTATTAAAATGATAAGTTAATGAATAGTTTTCGTTACAGAGTGTGTTGGCGTTTACTTTGTCTACTGAATGTGCTTGTTTGTGGGCATCACAAGTGAGCTTGCTCATCAAAGTTTAGTCACTCCTTTCCATATAGTTGTCAGAAGAATACTTAGAATATAATGAAATCGCTAACAAAGCGACATTGTGAAAACAAGAATAAGGTTTTAAAAAAGCATCAATTCACACCGGAGTGACGTTCAAAACTGACCATCTATTTCCACATCATGACGAAATAGGATTTGGATTTGATATAACGAATTGGTGTGAGTGAGACAACCACTGAATGTAGGAAGTACTGGAAAACACTTTCGTCCACAACCCATCGAAGGAATCGAGTTCATATCGTTCCATATCGACAGTTGATCTACAGATCTCATCTGCTCGGAATGGTGGATATCTGCCGTTTACCACTCTTATCAGTTGTCTAACACCAAATCTTGATATTCATATCAACATTCGACACAACACTCATATACAATTCAACAAGACGTATCTTAATATTTTGACAGTTACTTTGAAAAATTGTGCCAGCAACATCGTTGAGTAAACGTAATATGAAAAACTGTGGATTTCGGTGGAAAACTGAAAGCCTGAATACAATCTATTTGGTGTAACTTCATTAATAGATTTTATTGTATATATGACCTTAAACTAAATAATGATTATTGATTTGCTCCTACAAATATTTTGTTTACAAAATAGTTTATCACAATTAAACCTCCATATAATTTAGTTCACTTATTATTATGACGCCACCAGCAACATTAACTATTGGTTACAATCTACGAATGGAACAAATATAAGCGATATATATGAGTATGTAATGACATCACGATTATAGATAGTAAATACCAATGAAACGATTCTTATTTTCATGTTTATTCTTATTGGCGATGATACATTTCATAGATGGTAAGTAGAAATTCTTAACTATTATATGTTTTAATGAAAATGCGATAAATTTGCTGAAACAAGACAATAAGTTGTGAAAATCTATGTAATTAAATATTATTGTTCGTAAGTTAACAATGAATATTAGGAAAGAGAAAAAGAGTTGATTAATTCAGGAAGAAAATTCCAGATTAGTAGGTACACAAGTTTCGACCGCGAAAATCACAAGAAGTCAATCTGAATAAACAACGAATTCTAAGTCATTGATGAATGTTAAACGATATATCACATTCAATCCATATTATATGGATAAATTGTTGTTGAATTCTGACATTTAATCTGTAGGCACTGAACGCAGAACAACGTCAAGCGCAACACGTAGTAAATATAATTACGAGTATTTTACTTTTTCATCTTCTAATCATCATGATCATTATTTGCAAAACAAGAACAACAAATATCGCATCCGATTAAGTGTATTCATCTCATCATTTCACTTGCACTAATTAATTATTAAACATAAACACACATCGTGTGAATTAGTGAAATGCTATGCAGGTAGAATTATGAATCCGACATGCACTCAGTCATTCCCTTCCTTACAATGGTGAGTAATTATGATCGTGACAAGATGAAATTATAGATGAAGGGGATCGATGATTAAGAGTGAAATGATTGGTCATGACAAAGTCGGAAGTTGAAGAACCATTGTGTAAATGTTGGTAATTACAGTGGACTGGGTGACGAAAATTGATTTTAATTGTAATTAACAAAATGAGAAGTGAAGTAATCATGATGACGATAATGTTCATAGCAATGATAATAATAATAATAATAAAACTTGTGGGAAGAGTAGGGAGTTGTTTCATCCTAATATGAACATATCATTGGACGCCAGCCTAGTGGTGAAATGGTTTAACTTTCTCGAACGTGAAGGCCCTGGAATTAATTACCTGACGAGTTTGTGGATGCACACTGCTGTGACATCTCATATTTGGATAGAATACATATTGCTTAGTGATCCCTTGTTTTCAGTGAGTACAAACCAACATTCGTACTTAACGAATTGCTAAGGATTAGTGAGTTTATGGTGACACCTACGTACTTGCTAACGAACGTAAGACCAGCGATACAGTAACAGGAAGCTAAGCTATTCCACCGCGCCCTTACCCAGCTTACTAGAGTAAGAAGTCCAATGATAGCAAGAAGCGTTTAATTCTACCGTCAGACGACATCAACACACACAACTCATGCGTATATATGTAAAACAGAGAACGTCCTTGGAATGTCATAAATAGTTTACTAAAATAAACAATGAACCAATAAGATTTAGCCTCTTATCAAGTGGGAAACACGAATTGAAGGTGAGAAAGGAACTTTCTGGCGCGAAAACAAGAAATTTAAATTTACACAGTGAACCCACAAAACAACAGGTTTGTCAAGTGAGTATTGGGAATCTAACATCCCCAACACCTCCTCTTTTCAATAGCGGACGTTCCTTGTGTTTACTTGCGAATTAACCGTCTGACGTCGTTGTCGGAATGACCGTCTCCTGGAACGTATGTTGACTGGCTTCTGTTCTGTTTCCTCCACTAGCGATGGGGGTAGGTTGAAAGTATTTAAAAGTACTTTAAGTGGAAGATTTCGGGTCGATCTGGAATGATCTGCTGCTACTCGCTTGCGAAGTTGATTACGATGTCTAGTCCATCTTTTCTTCTTTACATCTACTTTGTACATGACTTGGCCCCATCTCTCTACTACACAAGCCTCCATCCAGGGACTGTGGTTGGGTCTGTAATCGCGAGCATACACTGGACACCCAACCTCATATGCTGGCGCGTGGTCCTGCTTGGCAACATTAAGTTGTGTATTGTCCACAGTTTCCTACCCATGAGGGCCTCTTCTGAAGACTTTTTCCCTGGTAGTGCATTGTTTGGAGTCATTCGATAAACGAATGAAAAGTTTTGTAATGACTCCATGGGCGTCTCCTCCCCTTTTGACTTAAGTAGTGCTCTCTTGAAAATATCCACAAATTTCTCTGCCTGGCCATTTGACTGCGGATGATAAGGTGGACAGCGGTAGTGGGTGGTGGCTAGCCGTCGGCGGAAATCTTGAAATTGACTTGAGGTAAACTGGGACCCATTGTCTGAAGCAATCATGTCCGGCAGGCCATTTCTGGGGAATATCACTGTGAGGATCTGCAGTGTCTTTGAGGTGGACGGTGGCACCACGAAAGAAATCTCCGGCCATTTTGAGAAAACATCTACAACAACCAAGTAGGTAACTTCGTTGACTGGGCCAGCAAAGTCGATATGTATTCGCGACCACGGGTATTCAAGCTATGGCCAAGCGATCGGTGGCGCTTCAGCGTTGAATTTTGCTGCCTGCTGACACTGCGTGCATCTGCATATCACGTCGACGATGTGCTGGTCCATCAGTGGCCAATATGCAGAACTGCGGGCTACAGACTTCATTCGCCTTGTCCCAGGATGACCAGTATGAAACTGTTGAAGCATTCTTGGTCGTAGTGACTTCGGCACGACTACTCTCTCTCCGAACATCAGGCAATCATCTACGACGCATAAAGAACCGTGACGGTAGTAACGTTGCTTCATGTCACCCTCGAAAGTGATGCGTGACCACCCTTGCGTGACATATTTCATAGCTCTTCTGATAAGTGCATCGTTTCTGGAGGCTTTTGAATGTCTGACACAGATGCTGGTAGTTCACGGACAGCATTCGTTAGGTAGAATGCTGCGTAGTCCTCCTTTGATAGCGAGGCGATAATTGTGTTGTCCTCCACCGTAGAGTGCTTGCTGATTAATCGAGATAAGGCGTCTGCTGACCGAAATGTTGAGTGTGCCACATTTCATTGTGGACAGTAGGCAGATAGCATATTGTATTTATATGAACATTTATTATTTTGTGAAACTGGTCCAATCTAATGAAACTGTTTGATTGCGAGTTGTATGCATGTTAGAGTAGAGTAATGGGAAACGGTTTATGTAACTTCAAAATATTTTACACTTGTTGAACAAGATACAATTTTGATCTGCGTTTAACAACTCTGAATTTGATCTAATGGTTAAGTACTCAGAATAAAGATTGAAATTTATGGGTTTGTTCATGTGATCAAGTGGTGAATGTTCACAGTAGAGGAGTATTAAACTACGATGTGAAACTAATTTAATGCCGGTTTCTAGTTTTCAGTGGTTGACCAACTCACACCGTTTCATGATATCAAATTCAACATATTCACCATTTGAAAGTAAATCAAAATTATCAAAAACGTCTAGTTGTGCGAATAAATTCATTTTCAGATAAGTAATGCATGCTTATGAATAAAGAAGCGATGCAGAAAATTAAACGTGAACAACTGACAGTTGTCAACTATGTAATATGTTATTTAATTAGGGTGATAGATCCTAATCTTCAAATGGTAGAAATGAATTTTATTTCGTAAAAATAACATAGGTCACACACTATACTCGAAGTTTCATGTTTGAATTGATGAGAAAATCATGAAAACAATCTTATGTTTCAAGTCTTTCGGAAGAGTGCTCCTACAAATTCGTCCATGATGACAGTGTAACCTCTTCAACTAAACTGTAAAGCTCAGTGAACGCAATCTAATTGTAATCATCATTATCATCATATTGTGAGAATGTTGCTATACGATCACAATTCTTCAATATATGCAAAATTATAAAGGATTGTATTATTCTACGAGACTATATCCATCAAATGATTCCATCTTCAAATGTTACTTCATTATATAAGCTGGTCGTGTGAACGATCACCGATTATTCGGCCAACCGACTAAGATCACGGGACTTTTGACTGACGAGTATTCAGCACATCAACAAATCAGCATAATCAAAGACTCAACAATAAATAATACTATGTCAGAAATATTCATCTTAGATTCATTTTCATTTTCGTCGTCACAGGTAAGTGACTGTTCAATGTTATACGACCTTGTAATGACGTGAATTTCACAAAGGTATGTTATGTAGTGATGATTAAAATACATAATGATCAGCATAAAATATTTTCAAAATTACCTTCAATATCTTTATCAATCGACTCTTCTAAATTAAGTGAATGTTTAAACGAATTACAATTAATGAGATTATTCACTTTATGGTTATAAACAATGTAATTTATATCAATTAAACAGCGTAATTCATTATCACACTAGAGAAGACGTATGGCCGTTGTTTTCAATTCACTTGATCTACAGCTAGAAATGAAGCCGTCAATAAAATTGTTAAGGTGAACTGGTCGATCAAATGAATATCGTTTCATACTATTTAGTAGTATCTAGTCAGAACTCTGAATGATTGGATATAATATCACTAGTACATAATCCAGTAATCTAATGGCATATCACTCATTACAATATGTGAATGTGTTTAACATGATATCAGTCATTTGCAATGTGACAGCATTCAAACATAATTTAATACTATACAATTCAACCTGGTGCAAACGATCCACATCGAATAATATTGCAACAACCCTAATGAGTTAGCATAACTACTGAAAATAGATTGTAGAATGAAGCAGAAAAGAAAGTAACCAAGCAATCGAAAAAAATGCTAAGTATTCAGCAAACATCTAGGATTCAGGGTAATTTAGATATGAAGAGATAAAACATTCTAAAGAAAAAATATGAATATCATATCATAATATGTAGCAAATGATTAAGGGAGACAAGACGCAATAAACACAACAGATTTGTAGACTGATGAAATTCTTTCATTTATTTACTTGTAATCACATTGTAATTCATTGTCAAACAGAAATGAATAACTAATAAATAATAATGCAAAGTACCGGATAATATGATTTAATGGAATGATTTGTTTAAGAATGAAATAATAAAGAGAAAGACTACGAAAATGATTCGGGTGAATCAAGGATTACTGCCGATCATCGCTAACCAACTAAAATGTACGTGGCAGATAGTGTTGTAGTATAACAACTTAATAGATTTGTCAGCGTCGCCAGACCTGATACGCTTATTGACACAGAAACAGTAACAATCTCTAATGTTTAGATAAATGTGTTAGAAAATCGATAGGGATAGAGAAACGCTGAAAAAGTTCCCATAAATTTAAAAAGAAGATCTTAATGGGTAATTAATACCCAACTCCATGTTTAAAATTGTTACATTGTAATTCAAGTGTCGCATGAATTTATGTGAGCCTCAAATTAGGCAGGTATTTGCGTTAGATCAAATGAAACAACATTGAGTTATCCAGTATGAAAGGCACTTCAACACCCAATTAAGACGCACTAGACACAACCGATTTGTGAAATCGTGCAATTCTTTCATTTATTTACAAGTAATCACATAGTAACTAAGCTTGGTTTCTTATATGATGCGTAACGTTATTCGGATCATGTATAAGAATATCAAGTAAATAATTGAGGAGTATTTAACATGTGATTGTTGTCAGTGTGAATGACAGCATAGATGAGGTGGAAGTTATCACCCGATTTGTCCTGTTATTTCACATTTTCTGTGGTGTAAACAACCCTATTTCATTACTTCTATTCAAACAATTAATTCATCTTGCCTCATTCCTCCCCCCTCCGCACACTTACTTCTACTATTAAAACTTGTATTGACCGTAAGCATACTGTGGTCTGAAATTTTAGTTCCCTGTTGTTAATTATAGTTAAATTGTTATTGGTTGAAACTGAAAAGGAGTGAATTTTCACCGTGATACTTTCCTCAATTTTTGTCCCCTTAATTAATCTCTCGGTGTAATCTGATTAGTTGTATTAAAGTGATCTTATCTGATTTGGATTGGTTGCAAAATGTCATCAAAATTACACAGAAAATCAAATTAACAAAAATATTTTGGAAAACGCTCAATATTCGTGTTAACTTAGATAAAAGAATATTGACTGTAGTCAACTTTATGCCGTTTTCCTAGAAATAGTACAATTCTAGTTTATATCATTTACATTGATTAGTAGTTAGTTAATAAACTTTCATTATTCATTCTAGTTTCCACAAGTTAATATGAAAAGGTTGAGGATTCGAACTCAGTTAATGAAGAGGCAGAAATAAAAGTAATAATCCTCTTAATAATACTAGGTCGATTAACAGTGAAGTTAAGCGTTTTCTACTATGCTCATTTAATTTTCAGTTTCTAGGAATATGGGCGATCAGTCGAGTTAACTTTTTGCAAATGTTCAATGACAAACGAATAAAGTAGATATTCACAGTAGCTGTTTATTTATTGAATTAGAAAAAACTACTAATTAATGAGTAGTAAATATCCCCTCACTAGTAATAATGTACGTTCAGTGTAACTCATATGACATTGCTATATAATATCTATTTCTACTCCAACAGTTTGATTAATTAAAGTCTTAGATGTGGATAATAATTTCAAAGACTGTCCGATTAAGAAAAGTTAACGTAAGACGTGGTTTATTCAGCAGATTAAATTATATGACAGTATTCTGTATGCCCTTTCTACATACGAAGATAGTATATTTTACATTTGGATCACGAATTCAGGTAAATTTTTAATGTAACCTTTTGTTTATTCCTTAAGTAACAATTCGTTGAAATGTCATGACGAAGTGTCAATGCATACGACATTAATTATATGTTTCAGTTAATTCTCTATTAGTTTGAGGTGATAGTCATAATAAAATCATATGATCACTTCAATCATGACGCATGTTGTAGTGTTTATGTGTGTGGAGATAGACATTAAATTAGTTCCATAGAAGAACTCACCTAAACTACAGTACATCTAAGGCTGATGAATAAAATATTTAGGACGTTTGTTATCGACAGTTGTCGTCTTAAACATCCATTAATCTCCTTTTCTGTAGTATTAAGTTAATTAACAATTAATTACATGTTATACAAAATGTTAGTAACCACACACTATAAGTTATAAAGGCTAAACATGCAACTAGAAAAACCTTACTCGAATTAATATGACAAACTAGGAGATATTTGTTTGCCTTGTCAATGTAGTGAACGCACTAATAAATATGAAGCAAACACATGTGGACTACTATAATTATTTTCTTTCACATGTTACTAGTATGAGTATGATGATGACAGAAGTGCCAGTAGTAACTTGGCAGTGTACATTAAATTAAGATGTCGTACAAACCGTCAATAGTAGATTGTTTGAAAACGTTTAACAGTCTATTGGAATCAGTCAATTCATTGGAATCATTTGCTTATCGTAGGTAGTTTACCATAAAAAATAGTGCTTGTTAATGTTCCTCTGTATTTGCAAGACTCAAACATCCTAGTTCTTTATTATTAACGGAAAGAAATATGAAATTGGAAGATGTACAGAAAAACCTAATCATCGTACATTCAAAAACCATGAAAGGTCCAAACAATAGCTCGTCAAAACAAATTGAAGGAGAATAATGTCTACTCTGTGTATCAATACACTGAATTCATTGCTTAATGTAAATCGACAAATATATATTCTTAGTTTTTATGTTAGCCATCAGTTCACATTACACACTTCATTGTTTCCATACAACGTTGAAAAATGCATAATTCATCATCCCGTCAACAAAAAACTACGATTTATTATCAAGTTCAGTTGCATGAATAATCCTAATAGTGCATAGTTCATTGTTATTCAATGGCCTAGTGACCACTTTCTCTAAGTGATATTCATCATAGGTGAATGGTTATCATTTCAGTTGAGTGTTATTTTAATTGACCAGAATTTTCTCATAAGTTGTATTAACAGATTACTAAGTTTTTCTCACTACTTTTCAAAAACTTTTAACGAAGTGAATCAGTAGTGTTCACATCTGATAAATGATGTTTACATGATAATCATACTTCATTGTAGCATTTGTTTTTGCAAAGGAAATCGTTGAATAACATTAGTTACGAAAATACAATGAATACTTTCTATTGTAACATTACACCTCAATGAATTCAATTTGAAGTGGTAGGCACTTTGGTAAAAATAAGTGTATACATGGTAAATTGTTAGCAATCTATTTAACCGACTAATATTATCATCAATATTCACGCATTGTTTACTGATAAGGAACACAAATAACATTTCGTTTGTTTTCTACTAGCACCAATAACGATAATTGAGTAATCGATTTAACGTGTGCATATTTAGTGGAAACTTATCGATGACGAAAGTAGATGAAAGACGTTTCCGGTAGAAATATTTTATTTAAAGTTTCAGGCAAGTACATAATTGTGAATCAGCTTGATTCTACTGACAGTTTAAACTTCCAAAAAACCTGTTGGTTTGTCATCGTCTGGAAATAATTATAAATAACTTTATATTAAATAAGCGATTTCCAATTCATGAAAATGTTTGAATTATTCTCAGCGTTACCCGGATGAAAACTTTGAAGATAGTAAATAAGATTTATGTTCGTAATATGTGTTTACGAATAAACTGCATAACTTACCGACTTTTATAGTAACCTCAAACAATCACAAATGGATGCATATTTCACTCCGAATGTGTCACAGAACCACAAAACGGTTATTCGCTTTTATGAACACAGGCATCAGGATTCCATACACAAATCGAATGAAACATGGCGTTGCATTTACATATGATCCATGTCACTTCCTCAGTGTTAGTAGTAGGTGGCTGGGAATGCTGGTACATATCATATAAGGCAGTGTCATTGGCTTGTTCGTCAAGGTTTTGGTCCCTAGAGCCAAATTCTTTCGAATTTATTTAGATAATGGTGATATCATCAGAAGTCGCCGATAAATCGACCATATCAACGTTCATTCGTAACCGACTATTTTCAATGGTTTTTGATAAGCGTCTAGGTGACAGCATATAATGAAGGGTACTTGTTTCAGTCAGTAGACCTATATCCTGGATAGTAGCTAATCCTGCGACTATATGTTGCATGTAGTGTACAACAGCTACGAACTGCTCCTCCGGCATTCGTTCTAGTAAAGGGGCAAGTATTTGAAATATTGTTAGCTCCGATGGGTTTCTTCGTTGCGGTAAATAATTGTCGATTGCAATGTTGACCAAATGGTTTTGAGACATTAGCCATCTTGCGCTATTTCTTTGGGTGTTTTCTTGTAACAACAATGCTATCGAATGGCGGCATGGTAATCTATATTCTCGCCAAAATATGCAGGTGCAACTAACGGGATGCATATTCACAAAATATAAACCTGTAAAGTCAATGACTTGCGATAAATCTGCTGCTGGAATGATCTTAGTAGCAGGAGACGTAGTTCCCGCTTAATTAGCTGGCATGGAGTCGGAGTCAATCGTTCTCGCAACATCGGAAGGAATCCCGTTTCACCGATGTTTAACTTGTTTCTCTATTTCTGATTGTAAGTCTATACTCGGGCTTTGACCCAATAACCAATTTGAAGTAAAAGGTGGAATATTGACCGCCAGATTGGCACTCGTTTTGATCATTTGTGTGGTTTCATTATTCTGTGGGTGGTTTCGATAAAATTTGTATTATTTCGCTCCATAAGTACTTCTGTAGGTTTGAAGGTCGCTGCCTACTTTGCCTTCTTCGGTAAACAATAAGTTTGCAAGTAGCTATGAAAACATTGATTTTATGTTTCCAACAAGAATACAGTTCTTGCAAAACCACGAGTAAACGCGTATTACGTTAATTAATACAAATTACCTATCAGGATTTTTCGTGTACATCAGTCTATAAAACAATTGCACTATTTGCGGTCGTAGTCACTACAATTTATAACGTTATTACAAATATTCTATTTACGTACTCGTTTTATAACATTTCGGATAATAAGCACACGACATAATAAATGATGAGCATTAGGATACACGGCATTGATCGCTGCCTCTGTTGTGTCACTAGGATTTTGAGGGTTTCGTGAGCGAACGCTATTACCGATACTTGTACCTCGGACGTATACCGCGACTTGTTCCCTTTCCAGCCAGCAGCTATTACAAAAGACTAAGCTTGTAGGAAGATTGTATTGTGGAGCGAAAGTGAGACGAGAGAATAGTCAACCAGCAAACCAGTGAATTTGTATTTTCAAATACATCGATTTTTTATATTTATCAATTTACAATGATTATTCATTAAGTGAAATCAATAACATTTAATTAATACTGTCAAATACTGTCAACTGCATCATTTATTATGAAGTATCCCACGTTACTGTTGTGCCTGACTTCAAGAAAAAGATTTAGAAAGTGCGTTATCATCGTAGTGGTTTCTCTTCTGATGAACCCAAATGTTATTGGGATGGCCATCAGATTAACATCCAATGCTACCAGTTGATGTAAAAAAATATTTTCGCTGTTTGTTCTGTACTTGCCATTTAATCCAATAACTTCAAGAAAGCGTGAATTTAGATTCAAGTGTTCGGCAGTCGTGAATAAAAGATTCCAAGGTGGATTCTTCATTCAACTGGTAACTAAATGCACCGCCAACAGAAGTTATATGGGATTTCAGTTTTTCAAAATTACCTACAGATCAACATAAAGAGGTTCAAAGTATTTACCAGGAAGGTTGTACTGCGAAAATACCTTGCGACGCATGTTAAATACATCTTGCGGCTGCAGACGCTTACGAAAAGTATCATATGCAAAGTCAATAACATTAAAGACGGCTGTGCCTGAAAACAGCAGAGGTTGAATTGTAGAAAACTCCGTGTCAGACAACATCCTCATCCAAATATTGCTGTCGTGATTGCTCAAATGCTGCATCTACATTTTAACCACGTCAATGAATTGTCAGACCAAAAAGATATTTTTAATATCGAATTTATGGTTGTGGTAGACAGCAAGTACACAATTCTGTGTAGAGGTGAAGTAGATTTTGTCCTGTATTTTAACTAATGCACCTCGAATAGTGTTGGTAGTCTTGTAAAATGTTTGAAATCCATGCTGTTTTAGAAATCTGTGCAATTCATCTGTTGCATCAAGGCGGTAAGTTGAAACGGATGTATCAATCCATGATATTTCGATTGATTTACTATTAGTTAGCAATGGGTAGTTTCGTTTTTGTGATGATAATAATAAGTAAACTAAATTATAAGGAGGTTTAAATAACATAAACTATTTGTAAACAAAATATTTGTAAGAGCAATACAATAATCATTATTTAGTTTGAGGTCATATATACAATAAAATCTATTAATGAAGTTACACAAAATAGATTGTATTCAGGCTTTTAGTTTTCCTCCGTAGTTCACAGTAATGATGTCGCTGGCGCAATTTTTCGATTTACCTGTCAAAATATTGAGAAACATCTTGTTGAATTTTATATGAGTGTTGTGTAGAATGTTGATATAATTATCAAGAATCGGTGTTAGACAACTGATAATGGTTGTAAACGGTACGTATTTACTGCTCACAGTATTACAGTTGCAGATTTTTTGTTCAGTGTCGCATGTTTAACGTGTTACTTCCAGATTAGTGACACAACTATTCACTAATGGGACTAATACATTCCATTTCATTCACATGTTGGACTTTTTATTTGATAAGTAAAATTATAAACGATCGTTTCATATTATTTGTATGACATGACGACCTGATCGACACTAATAAATGTATGTGGAAACTCTTTGTTTCTTATCAAGAATATTTAGATTCACATTAGTAGCATGCACTTTGTTGTTGTTTCATAACAGATAAATGATACTTGGGTACAAGTTAAATCCATGAACAACTAGTTGGTTATTGTGTTTTAGTGCGAGACTGCTCAATAGTGCGAAATCTCGAATCTATTATGGAATCCGGCTCAAAATCTTTAGATTGTCATTATTAGTGATAACTGTTTCAATTTTTGCAAGTCTGAACTGAACCACTTTTGATTTCCCACTAAAATTTCAAGAACATTCTGAAGTTAATCACTATCGGGCTAATGATCGAAACTGAACTGAAATGAGATTCTAACTACTGGTATTTAATTTGTCATTTGTGTTCGTTGTGAATGGTTAGAAAGTGCAACAACTAATAAGAGACTCAGTAATATTAATGAAATCTTCTGTGGTATTCGAATATTCGCATTGACTACTTCATAAATATCATAGATGTTTTGTAATCAGAGATTATTGGTGTAAGATGACTACTTAGAACAATTGATCGAAGGAACATTTCCATTTTATCTATAAGAATCATGAAAATGTTTTGTTTTATATTTAGAAAAGAACGTCAACCAGTCGATTTTCTCTTCAAGGTGTTCACTTCTAGTCTAGCGAGATAGAAATCCTTCAAGAATTAACCTAGAATGGAAATTTAGTCAAAAGTCAAATATATTGATTTTAATTGATTTTATTTGTAAATATGATTAAAAAGGGGTTAGGTACTGAACGTAACTGCTCAATATTTGGTGATTACCTATTAAAAATAACAAATAAGTATATGGTGCATAGGTAGGTAGATAAGACAGGGGAAAACAACTGATTCCACTTGGTTTGCGCTGTTGAGTTTAGTTGTAATTGTCATACTACTCATGAGTAGTTGAGTGTTTCTTGTGTAATTTGTAACGAGAATTTCATCGGCGAGTTATGCACGACATTTATACACATACATTTTATTGGTTGAAACATTGTTTGTCTGACCAGCCACTATATTTTGGCATTTATACGCACGTACATGCAGTTCAGATTGTTGTGTCTGTTTCGTTGTTGTTGTTGCTTAATCATCTTGAATGTAAGTAACTAGTAAAGGAATAATTGTTTGTTGTAGACCCACAACAGGTATCTAAATATTTATTGAAATAAAAGGATATTCCAAACACTCGAAATAGACTTAAGAATTACCGAATTTGAGTGCATAATCCCAGTAAATCTAATGATATGTCAAGTGAGTCCTGTACGGTTTGTAGAAGTCTCAGTACCAATTGGAAGGGGATCATATGAAATGTTGGTTCGAGAAATTTGGTGGACATACAGATAATGTAGTTAAGTCGATAACAATATTTAATAATTACACCGTCATTCGGATAGATAATAAAGAAAGACTTGCAGAATTCTCTTCCTCTAGGTGTAACTATCATCTCGACTGTGTTGACAAAATAACATACATATGGAACACAGTAGGGTAAGTCTATGCAAAAATTTCGAAAATCACTGAAGATGACTAAGTAAAGGACCATTAAGACAAATGAAGGGATTTATTCTTCCATATGTTATTGATAAACATTTTCAAAGAATGTGAATACTGTATTGAAAATTAGTTAGTAGATGCAGTTAATATTGACTGGTCAATATCAGTCCATTACAAATCAACTGAAAATGCTAAATGCATTGTAATTATGCATACATACCTGTGACACAGTTGTGGCTGCTTAAAATCAGTCTCCTAGTAGTGAACCCATGTCGTCTGACACGAAATGAACTGAGTTCCAGTACCGATATGTTCATCAACATTCGGATGTAGGTACATCCAGTTGACTAGTCCCAAATACATCAAAACATGCAGCCTGAGTATCACTCGACAGCCACAAACAAAATCAATCACAATTCATTGGTAATTTCTGTTCAGCAAATCAATCATACTCTCACGTGTAAAAGATTATCAATGTTTCAGATAAATCTCTGTCAAATAACAAAATCATCTCATGTGTCCGATTTGGTAGTCAATCCAATTATTTTGTGACATAATGGAGATTGATATGAAATAAGATTTGAACACAAATAGGTGGCATTTAACCGCCAATCGACAGAAGCCAAAACATAAGATGAATTAAATTGAGGTTAATATGCACGATGTGAATGTCATCATTACATTCAGAACCATATTTGAGCTGACATTCATGTCGTTCGATAGTATCTGTAGAACAATGAATTCCTGCATATTTTCTATAAATGGACATGAATTGTTAATGCAATGAACAGTGAACAACTAAGAATCTCATAACCTGGGAGTCACCATGCAATATTCACTTAGAATGCATCTAGTTATTATCAGGAATACTTTAATGCAGGCAATGTACACAAAAATCTCTATCTGATCGTTCATGTTTTACTTTCGTGAATCTTTGTTTATATTTTGATACATTTGGTTTTATATGCTACTTTCGTAGATGGAACTCGTTTGGTGAATAATCTAGATAGTACAAGTAATTTTACTCATCTCATTTTTCCAAACATATTTGCCTGATCATGTATTGCTCCAGTTACTATGTTAAGTGTCAAGCTAACTACATACTAACAAATATTCCATGTATGCAAGTGATTTATATCATTTTCCGTCTTTTAAATGTAACTAGGAAATGGTCTACCTTTTCATTCGACTTGTTTCCACCGTCATTTAAAACACACTCGTTACTTAGTAATTTATATATAACTTCTCTGTGACAATCTAACTGACTTCATTGAATCGGAATATTGAACGGTTACAAATAAATTTTCATTCAACTACTCATTATTGATCTACTCAACTATAATTTGGAGGTTGATCTACTTGTTTATTGATTACGCTTTCCACTATGTATTGACGTTGTTGTAATTAACAAGTGCTATGTTAGTAACTTGTTGTAATATACAAATTGCAAAACTAAAATTGAGAGATGTGACGAAAGTATGCGTTTTCTAACTGAACTAGGGAAACGGCAACCTGTAGAACTGACTGATTAATTGGACTTGGGTTTTTGACCCAGCTATACTGTCCCGTATATTAAATGACTTACCTATTTATTCCAGGAGAGAACTCGGAATTCAAAGTAACCTATAGAATGAAATCACAATTATTGATTCAATGAAAAAAATTAAATCTGGTAGTTTCAAATATAAGACGATCTTCTTAGTAGATTCAGACATTTTTAGACATCAGAAATCCACGATTACCTTATAAGCAGAGTATAGCATATGGCAGAAATCTCATTGTGAAAAAGTATCAGCTAAGATTCCATAAATATACATCATGACAACTGGACTTAAACATTATATGAGTGCACAATAGATACATCATTAATATAATAATGCTTCCTTTTAACACTTTATTCCAATCATTAAACAAAAATATCATTTTCCATGCAGAGGAGAAGGGAAGAACTGAGCAGAAAAACAGTGGTAAATTATTACTACTGAATATAAAATAATCATCCATAAACTAGTTGTTACTTTAATAGTCTTAGCAATATTATCATGAGTTGATGATGATATTTTAAATATTGTTTAATTTGAAATGTGTCTGATGAGCGAAATTCATGGCGCGCGTTCCATCCTATTTGAGACTCGTCGGCTGGATGTACTTGCATCTCAGTGTGGATTAACATTGTCAATCACAATCCAGCTCAAAAAATACTCGTAAACTATCTTTACATCAAAGAAATTCTCTCACGATATACATGTGATAATGAGACTGATTAATTTCAGTCTATGACAAATCAACAGAAAGGTCCAAATACATCCTAACTATAGATGATATTTCAGTTGCATGAGATTATTTATCCACAACGTATTCAACATTCAATATAGCTCAACACTTATATTAATCAAATATGAGTTATGCTACCTTGTATTCATGTGAATATGTTGCAGTTGAATTATAAATAAAACACTTTGTTACATAAAACACTGTTTATTCCATCCACTTAATTATCAATTCTGCCTAAACATTCATAGATTCTATTCAAAGTTACAAATAAGACAGCGGATATAGATTGATGGGACTTTATAATGATTTCATAATGACTTAGTCTAAATCTTACCTATATCTGTTTACTTTCTACAAATCTGTCAACTTAGAAGTTGGAAATATTCTCTTGCATCTATCATAATAATACGATACTTCAAGTCATATAGATCTAAACAATATTTTGTAGCACGAAATTCATCATGAGGTATATTTTTAGGTAAGATAAGATACACACTTCATAAATTTGAGGAAAAGAAGAGAGCGATGAAGTGGACAGAACGATATTAATTCCTCTGAATTTGTTAGATATTTATTATTGGTTACTTACATTCTAGTATATTTTAAATTGAAAATTAGAAATTTCACATACTCTCATGTAATGAAGTTAGTTGGAAGTAGAAATTTGCAACATTATCGACGATGCAAATACAGCTAACAGTTAACTGTTGTGCTTACAATTAGTAAGCCAATAGTTTGGAATGTGATAATGAACTTACTGTTCTGCATACGAGAATTAGCCTGTCTGACGAATATGCTCTAGTTGGTATTGCTTAAAGTATTCATTTGATCCTCCATGTAATGTTGTCACCATTAAATCTAAGTACGATAAAAATAAGTACATTACGAACTAACATTTTCTTTTATATTCAGTTTTACCATATTTTATAATAGATTTCTGTGTACTCTCATTAATTTCGAGAATTTTTTGACTTTCCTCAACCTTTCATTAAGTTCTTGGGCACTGTATATCTTCAGTGTTCTGAGAATCAGTATCTTGATCGATTGTTTCTTGTATTGAGCTGGATAAGAGGCTACGAAAATTCTAATAAACTTTATTCTATGCACAGTTTGATAAACGGACCATCAAATAGATTCTATCCCCACATAAAGCAAGTGTTAATTTGTTTACAAAATGTTATTTGTTAAAGAGAAGTGAAAGAAAATGACACAGAAATGAAGGTACACTTGTTATTATTATTATTATTATTATTATTATTATTATGAGTAGTAGTAGTAGTAATAGTAGTAGTAGTAACATCAATAATAATATTATTATTATTAACAATATAGAAATTATAATATGATTAAACAATTCGATGGATGTCATTACTTAACATAGACAACTCAGGCCCAAATTCATTAATCATGTCAGGATTTGGCATTAGTTAAACAATCAATAAATACTAATAACTAGCTTTGAACATCTGTTTTGTCCCAGTGTTCGACTGTTAAGAAGTGTACATTCAGGAACTCAAGAAGCAATCCAGCGAATGACCTACTGGCTTTACTGCAAATGTTTAAATTTGTTTAGACCACTGAGATTCTCGGATTTCAATGGTGGATATTTTGAACTTCATTCGTTTAATGGCATACACTAAGTGATCTCATCTGTTGGGATAGTTACCCACTGATGATAGTAGATGGGGTTGCACAATTATGAACTAATTGACTGATGTTAGAAGCATCAACCGTTAGAGCATAACCACCCCAGTTGTTTAAACTTTAAGCGTAGATTCATGCCACGATTTTTTGGTGTAGATTGTGAACAAGCACTCTATAAGAGTTCCACACTAGGACGAATCAGCTGTCCATTTCCAGTTCCTACGGCTTTTCCAACAATTATTTGACCCACGATAAATTCTTGGTATCAAATCCATACTTAGCTATCTACACAACACTCAATTACATACTTTATTCATGTATTCAATGTCTGTTCAGTTCATGCCTACTATCTGTACACTTAAATTTGTATATCGACTGAAAAATACTTCAAAAACACAAATCTGAATGATACTTATAGGATTTGTAAATTACGCATAGTTAAATTCTTGAAACTATCTACTATTTCACTACGTCTGTGTACATCAATTCCAATTTTCTTGAAACCAAACAACCATTATTTCCTAACTTGTGTTTATTTGTGTCTTATTTAACTAAATTACTTACTCATATCTCCAATGACATTAATAGATGCAGTTAACGAATATGGATTTTGTACATAGATTGTCTAGTATTGGTATTCAGTATTTCAATTTCTAAACATCAATTATTCCTTGTATATACTCACCATATGTTCCATGTGAGCTAGCAAGTTAAATGATATCATCACTTTATCACAGACAAGTGACAATGTACTGAAATTCAGCATAGTTATTACTTTGACTGATGCATAATTGATAGATAGATTCATTTCCATAAGTATCATCAACCTTTTACTATCAGAAGTATCAGCTGATAAAAGGTAAACATCTGTACATATTACTTTTCGAATAAAATTGTTACAATTCGTTACAAACATTGTTTGGTAATGGTTAAATTTCTCACTACAGAAAACAAGTTACAAGAAGTGAGGGAAGATGAAGGTAAGTCCCTGGCTAAAACACTGATTTCTAACCATTTGACTACGAGTTCTACATTTTAATCTTCTCTCCACACTAAATTTACAACGACATTAGTTGAATGTAACGATTTAATGAGATATGCATACTTGGCTTTAGCTTTAAGCTCATAAATTAAACTCCTAAACTTACATGATGCTACTTCTCTATGCCATTCTAACAAAAAATGTGATCACGATTGTTTCGGGATACTTTGTTGCAATTCTCAGTATGTTCTCGTTAACAATAGTTCTAGTAAACATCCCCTATATATTCCCGACGAATAAACTTCAAATTGCAAAAATGAGAACAAATAGCCAATCATATATTAAAGAGAAAAGAAGTGATTGATTTTCATCAGATTGGTCAATTTTTGCAGTGTCAACTTAGGGTAGCGAATTGACCACTTCGTTTTCGTAGATTTCTTATTCCAGCAAAAATTACAATAAATTACTACATCATTTTCCAATTTTCGGCTTTTTGAATAGCTATTTCATTTTCAAAATCATAAATAAATGTCTTGTGCAATTATTCCGCATCCTTTAAATACTTGAGGTACCAGATAGTTGTTTCCATGTTTAAAATTTAAAATCAATGGTCAGGAGTGACAATATCACTTGCAATGACTTTCATCCTCCATTCAACTATACACAATCACCTTGGAACCAATAACTCTTCTGTGACTGATGGAAACTTTAACGTTTTTTCGTTGCTCCTAATAGCTATGTCAACCGCAGTTCTTGAATCATGAAAATTTCTTATTATCAGCATCGTTAGTTTATTCTTAGTTTCCTTAAATTAGACCTAGGATCTTTGTCATCATGTTGTATCCATCCACCGGTTGTGTGAATCTAAGAATAGACATGAACGGCAGTAAACCAGAAGCAATCACTTTTCCAAATAACGGAAGAAAATGACAACGACAAATTTATTAATTTATTCTAAGATAACACTAAATATAATTGACGAGTGAATACGAAAACGAAGATCATTTTACAAATAATTACTCAACATATTCGAAGAAACCAACCAAGTCAAATTAAATTGTAGAATATAAACTCCTTATTCATCAGTAGATTACTGAATTTTTGAACTTCAAATCTAGAAACTATAGTAGCCAGTTATTAATTTAAGGAAAAGAATCCCAAACAAATTATATTATGTAAAGTTAGAAATGTAAACTATTGAACAGAAAGTCTGATCAATACATTTTTACTGATAGATCCAAAGGTCCAAGGTTTGCCCTCTGTGAAAATTACTACTAAGAAGTCCAATATCTGCACTAATTACCTTCTTATTATTCCACAGCTTTCAATCAGTTTCTGATATAAATGACAATAATTAACCATCTTCTAGCTCCCCACACCAAAAAAGTTTCTTATTGTTATTTTGTTATTTATAAGCTCAAAAGTAAAATGATCGAATTACATTCTTTTCTTGATTTTGGAAATTTTTAGCAGAATACAGAGAAGCAGTAAAAGGTTGAAGTTTTTATTAAATGATTAAAATATGAATTTCGTATGTCGTTGTTTTCTTTGGTGAACAGGTCAATTGCCAAGATCTCATTTTGTTAAACAACATCATTAGCTGAATGTATTATGAAACACTTGTATCATAGTTGTATCAAATTATCATTATTGATAATCCTTCATTATATATTGCATAGCACTACAATACATTAATTTATATTCATCAACTTTAGGAGTATACAATAGATTGATAACGACATGTATAGTAATCACTTCTGCTGATTACAATTAGTTATTCATTATTTGCTCCTAATTTTCTATAGAACGTAGACTGTGACATAAATACATCTTATTTGTATAACTTATATATGCATATTTCTATCATGACAGAAAGATGACATCAGTGTAAGTTAACACAGGATTCAATAATAAGACTTAAAGAACTCACACAAACTCAGTTCGACCTGCATTTCCAGTCAACAGAACTACAATAAATCATCCAGCTTTGAGTTTATACTTAATTGTGTTCATAATGAATCTATGTATCTAATCAGTGGTAGATTCAAAACAGAACATACGCTTCATATATAATAATGATAATAATTATTATTATAAAGATTAGATCGTTTAAACTGAGACTACTCTATTTACTAATATATATATATATATATATATATATATATATATATATATATATATATATATATCAGTAGTTTATTGATCCCCCCATGGAGTAATTACAACTATTGTTTTCAGTAACTTCATCATCTTTAAAAGATTATCCCAAACTACATATGATATTAGGATCCCTTCATAAAATAACATATGAAATCTAATTATTGTTTCCATTTGTCATTCAATGAATATAATAAAATCATTACATTTAGTTAGAGATGATTCAGGTGCACTATTGTAATACTATGAACATGTACAATATTACAAGTAACGATGATTGAATACAACCATAGTGTTTACCATGAAGTAGACGAAGAATTAACATAAATTATTCATTATTATTGTTATTTAGATAATCTTTGTCTTTCATTTATATGACAATGTATGTATATACCATCGTCCACGTTGATTTCTTTTTACAGACAATGTATTAATTGTATTCTACAATATGATGAGTAAATCTTTCTATTATCTTCTAATTGCTTAACAATTTAACTATGAAGTAAAATGTATTAATCTACTTTTTGTTGAAGTTATTTTAGTAAATAACATAATCCAACTCATACAAATTGATAAATCAAATATGAAATAAACATTCTATGTACTTCTAAAACCTTTGGGTTTCCAAGACTCACGTCTATACTTAAATATCTAATTAGATTTAAGCTAATATTCATGAAAAATTTATAGATTCGGTTTATATGCTCAAATATGTAGGATGTTAATAACTGTCGTGCGGTTAGATTATAGTACAAAGATGGGCTGTGACGATTACTAACTCAACCCCAACACCCTCCACTGCAACCCGGAAAACAACACAAAGTATAAAATAACCAAGAATAAATAACTTTTGGCATTACGAAATATTGAAAGTATCAAATACTTGGTTACTGCCAGAGTAAACAATCGATAACACATAACATCACTAATCCAATAACAAATTCTTTAACAGAAAACAACACTAAACTTGAATCTAACTTAACCTGTTTTAAAATACTAACCTTAGCGTAAATACAACTCTTATCCCAAACAGAAGTAGTACAAGGATATATAAAACAAAATTTAAAGTCTTACAGAAAATGTCAAAATATTAGCTGTGCGTAGCCATATGAGCATTAGAAAGATTTTTATCGCTACTTCTTTAAAGTACGTGTAGAATAAATATGCAGGATTATTGGATAATTATACCAATCATGGAAATTTGTAAACCACTCTACATGTCAACTATTCTTACTAGTAAAGTCATTCATCTGATGTTTGTATTTGTCATAGTTTGATATTGATTCACATTAGTACCAATGAAAACTAAGGAGTACTAGACAAATGTTTCATCTTGATGTAGAACTGCTTAACAGTGAAGAGTACAGATTCCGACATAGGATTGAATCTAAGAACCTCAAGTCTCACGGTGAACGATTAACTTATTTGTTATTTTTAATAGGTAATCACCAAATATTGAGCAGTTACGTTCAGTACCTAACCCCTTTTTAATCATATTTACAAATAAAATCAATTAAAATCAATATATTTGACTTTTGACTAAATTTCCATTCTAGGTTAATTCTTGAAGGATTTCTATCTCGCTAGACTAGAAGTGAACACCTTGAAGAGAAAATCGACTGGTTGACGTTCTTTTCTAAATATAAAACAAAACATTTTCATGATTCTTATAGATAAAATGGAAATGTTCCTTCGATCAATTGTTCTAAGTAGTCATCTTACACCAATAATCTCTGATTACAAAACATCTATGATATTTATGAAGTAGTCAATGCGAATATTCGAATACCACAGAAGATTTCATTAATATTACTGAGTCTCTTATTAGTTGTTGCACTTTCTAACCATTCACAACGAACACAAATGACAAATTAAATACCAGTAGTTAGAATCTCATTTCAGTTCAGTTTCGATCATTAGCCCGATAGTGATTAACTTCAGAATGTTCTTGAAATTTTAGTGGGAAATCAAAAGTGGTTCAGTTCAGACTTGCAAAAATTGAAACAGTTATCACTAATAATGACAATCTAAAGATTTTGAGCCGGATTCCATAATAGATTCGAGATTTCGCACTATTGAGCAGTCTCGCACTAAAACACAATAACCAACTAGTTGTTCATGGATTTAACTTGTACCCAAGTATCATTTATCTGTTATGAAACAACAACAAAGTGCATGCTACTAATGTGAATCTAAATATTCTTGATAAGAAACAAAGAGTTTCCACATACATTTATTAGTGTCGATCAGGTCGTCATGTCATACAAATAATATGAAACGATCGTTTATAATTTTACTTATCAAATAAAAAGTCCAACATGTGAATGAAATGGAATGTATTAGTCCCATTAGTGAATAGTTGTGTCACTAATCTGGAAGTAACACGTTAAACATGCGACACTGAACAAAAAATCTGCAACTGTAATACTGTGAGCAGTAAATAAGTACCACAAGATTAGAAGTGAACTCAATGAAGAGAAGATTGAGTAGTTGATGTTCTATTCCAAATGAAAACAAGACAGTTTCATAATTCTTACAGATGAAACGAAAATATTGCTTGATCAATTGTTCTATGTATTCATATTACACCATGAATCTTTGATCACTATGAACCTATGATATTCATGGAATAGTCAATAATAATGTATGAATACCATATAAGTGTGTATCAATATGACTGAATTTCTTTCAGTTGTAACACATCTAAACTATTCACAACGAACACAAATGACTAATTCAATAGTGATAGCTAGCAACCCACTTCAGTTCAGTTGCAATCATTAGTCCAGTAGTGACTAACTTCAGAATGTTCTTCAACTGCTTATGAGGAATCAAATTTGGTGCAGTTCCGACTTGCAAGTTCTGAGACAGTTATCAACTAATGGCGATCAATAATAGTCGCCATTCATTACATATTGGTTGAAGATGCAACTGATTCATACGTGATAGTCCACGAAGTCTAGACATTTGCGAAGCGTTTGCATAACTTTAAAAACAATATTGTTGTCTCACTGTAGCATTGACTACTGTTAAGAAAATATTAACAAGTTGGTCATGACAAAGTTGACACATACGGATAATAATTATGTTGTCTTCATTAACTGAACTCCTTAATTTCAAACAAACAGATGTTGAAGCATAAGTAGGAATGTCAATTTACAGAAAGTTTTCATCGAATTAAAATGTTCTGATACATTTAACCAACATAAGGTATTTGTTCCAAAAGACTTAATAGCCAATTCTACAAAGGCGCCTCGAATAAAATTTAAGACTAGTTAGATGAAATTATTTTCAAAAAAAACAGGGAAACACTAGAGCAATGTTGTCCTCAAATAGCATTTCCATGCAGTGCTCACTCTTATTACAATCACAGACACGAATCACACTTATTCACAGTATCCAAATCTGTTTACTTAAGCTTAATAATCAGTATAACTCGATCGACCGGAGACCAAATTTAGGCTCATTTTCTCGTTCTACCAATTCAACTGCTTAGGAAGATACATGCAGATTTATATACACATTCGGTGGCAATGTGAATGTGTGCCTATAGATAGTTGATGGCGGTAAGGACATGATGCGTTAATCACGAAAACAAGTTTATTAGTAGAATACGTTCTAATAAATGCGAACCTCAGTTTCCTAAATTGATATCACATTTAAATTGCAGTTATTAAAAATACGTTATTTGTTCTATGTCATTAATTTTGGCAAATTATCTTCAAACCTACGAATTTTCAAAGAGATTTCGTTAATGACACTTGTTCCTTACACACTTATATAAAATCAAAATTTAAATAAATTTCAAAATCTGGACATTGAATAGATTCATTTACTGTCAGATGTAATACTATGTGAAAAAGGAATGTGTTGACAAATTCTATCTATAGTCTCAAGAAGTAAATTTATTTTTTACTTATGTTGACTAGTTCTTTACACTATTTCTCAGTCACCTGCTTACTTATTATGTTCTATCAAAGCAAAATGTTTAAAAATAAATATCACCTTAATAACTAAAATATGTTAATAACTTAATTTCACTTCAACTACACACTACATAATGTTGGTTGCTATGTGTTAACGTGGTGTCAATTAGGCTACATTATTAGCTAATTTTGTGAATATTCTCGTGATTGTTAGCACTTTTATTGTGGATTCATTAGAATCATGCTATTAATGTGTTGTTATACTTTTTGCAGATTAACATAGAATAAGTTATACTTCCGTTAATAGAAAGTTGCTTCACTTCGATACAGTTTATTACCTTCGTTGTGTATCTCTTGAATGTAACAAATTTGTGAGTTCTTATTGGCGTAATTCGAACCACGTTATTATACAGCTAAATAATCAAGGATAGTCAGGTTGTATATCTGTTCCCCACCGCCCAAAAATTCTAAAATCGATGGTCGATACTGCAAATGCGAATCGTTATATATAATACTTGTACTACAATCGGATACTATCATTTGTTGCTTGCCAGCCCACAGCTACTCCAATAGGCAAGACGTTTAGGAAGATTATATTGTTGTGCAAGAATATATCTATATATCAGACGAGACTAGCAAACAACTTTTATATATATTACATTTGGAATCTATTCAATTGATGAAAGTCATCAAATCAATCTCACAATAAAATCAAAACAGCACCTTACGCTTATTTTGATTCTGACTTGTTCCAAAGTATTATTTATTTTGTATTAATTGAATTCGGTTATTCATTACTCTGAAGAAGCGACTGGCACTATGCCGCGAAACGTCAGAAATGTTAATTTCTACTCATTCCAATTTTACACATATGCATATCACTCATTTTATAAACAACCTATCCAATGCTCAATTTATTCGAAATTAACTAACCTTGGTGATTGTACATAGTAATTGATAAACCATATTATCCTACTGAATTTAGTCATCGAACGACTTGTGCTGTTGATGACACTTTTATCTCACTGACAATATGGGATCCTATCACATTTACAAATTCACATTTATGTGTGAACATATGTAGATAAAAGGGAGCAATCGACATTGTAGTTTGAAACTTCACTAACAGTTTCAAAATCAAAATACAGCAAATGGTGGTGAGGAGATAAACAGTAGAAAATCTTGCTCAGCTAATTCAAAATATACAGTTCAGTTTGGTTAGAAATCTGTTATTGAGCATTATCTGATAAGACACTGGAAAAGATATGAATTTTTCTTCGATGTATTCATTGCGAAATGTCACTTCTGATTCCTTAGAATTAACAAATACTCTACTTCGTCACTTTCTCCTGTGTTCACTGACTTATTGGTCGATAAACTATTGTTAACATTGTTTGTTTCTCTTCAATTCCCCTTCGATTATTTTCCCAAATTCAATGAGGTTTAAAATTCTGTTGAGGCATTCATGAACGTCGAAATCTGATCTATCTACTAGATTCAGTACAGTCAGGTTATGTACCAAGATTATCTCACATTTAACCTATTGCTTTTATTGTTCATTTGAAAGTAGTTCAAAACACTGACAGTTTTTATGACAACATTGTTTATTTATAATATGTAAATGATAATTAGCGTACAATGTGATAATTTCAGTTGGTTGAATCCAATTAGCAGATCGGAAGTACTATTTAGTAATAATATCTAAATTTAGAGCAAAGAAATTGTTCATCAAATACTACTATACAAATTACAATATGAGTAATACAATGTACAATCCGAAATTCTATTCGGACATTCTAAATGACATACCACATTAATAAACTGTAATCATTACTTACCCTTATTCTCTCCCTATAAATTCATTCAACAATGTTTGGTGCAACTGATTATTCATAAGAACATAAGTGACAACCTTTTCAAAATTATCTTAAAAGTGGTGATTGTTTTGTCTATAGTGGATAGCACCAATTTTGTTTAATATCTAAATAGGTGAAAATTACAAATGTTTGTGACAGATCAGGCTTCTTTAAGCATTCACGCATCAGTGATATAAGTTGATGGCATTTAGAATGGACTGTATTTGGAAGTGTAAACTACTGAATACTGAAGCAGTAATCAGTAGTCAATCCATGATTTCAACCATGGTGAGGAGACATTTTCATATTATCGAGGAGTCGAGTACTGAAATAAAACCGCTGATAAATTTTCTCTGATTTACAGTGTTTAGTCCGTGATATGAAACATCGATTTACAGCTTCATAATTGTAAGATGACATTTAAACTTTGTTGACCTTACCTTCAGTTCGATTACTGTGTAGATTTATCCATTCGGCTAAAACAAAAAGTTGAGTAATAAATTAAAATTCAGTGGGTTTTCAAATATGCATAAAAACGCTGGTATCTGTGTAAGCGTAAAATACTTTGAAGACACTTCTGTTCTCCTGAAGTTTGATGACAGGTTATAATAGTTAAATGTGAATACATCTAGTTTGCTACTAGTTCTTTTATAAATGGTAAATTGTATAGTTGATCTGAATTAATGGAATTTATGTGTAGTCTAATATGAATATGTTTCTTCACAGTGTATCTTACTATGTATTATATAACAGTGAGTTTCATTGAATTTTGTGTATTTACGCATAACTTCTGTGGGTATTACTGTTGAATATGAGTTTCGAATACATAAATACATTCATGAAATGAGATTTTACACATATTCTAAATATGATAAATTCATGAAGGTTTCGTGGAGAACTATTTCGTTTCGGGAACAATCTATTCTGGACTGGATTCATTGGTTAGGTCGATTGTGCAGAAGGTGGATGAGATGAATATTAAGATACAGTAGGTATTCATTGCTCTGAGACTTTAACCAATACTTACATGAAGATGATCTATTACGAATGTGATCTACTAATGTACTCAGTATGTTCGCAATAACCACTGTTTACACAGTTGGTCTGAATAACAATATTGAAAGTAAACGAAACTTTCACAACTCACTAAAATCGAATTGAAGTTGATTTATTCTGTTACCTATTAACAGAAAGTAAATGATCAATACAATGTATATTAATGTGATCTTCATACATATATAGAAATAATACCCATAGTAGTTAGAAATCGTACTAGTGGATAGTGGGGACAGATACTCATAAATCACATTTCATTGTGGATAATAGGCTGATAGCATATTAGATTTATATGAATATTTATTACTTTGTGAAACTGGTCCAATCAAATGAAACTGTTTGATTGCGAGTTGTAAGTGTATTATAGTTGAGTAAAAGGGATGGTTTGTGTAACTTCAAAATACCTTTACACTTGTTGAATAAGATACATTTTTGATCTGCATCGAACAAGTATGAATTTCATCTTATGGTTAAGTGTTTAGAAGAAAGATTGGAATTTATGGGTTTGTTTATGCGATCAGGTGGTAAGTGTTCAAAGTAGATGAGTATTGAACTAGGATGTAAAACTATTTTATTGCCGGTTCCTAGTTATTATTGGTTGACACGCCATTTCATGATATCGAATTCAACATATTTACCATATAAAAGTAATTCAAAATTATCAAAAACGTCTAATTGTACAAATGAATTCATTTTCGGATAAGTAATGCACGTTTTTGAATGAAGAAGATTTCCAGAAAATTGAACGTGAACAACTGACAGTTGTCAAATATGTAATATGTAATTTACTTAAGGTGATATACATGTGCCGAATGAAATGTAGATGTCCTGTGATCGTAAAAAGAACTTTTCTGTAATTGTACTGCAAGCTGACTCAGAAGCTATTTATACAAGTTTCATAAAGTTTTAGTGACTGATAGAAACTCATAACTTTCATTTGAGAATATTTACCAATATTGATATAAATTAAGATCTTTCAATATTGAACTTACGCTTTGATTGTTCCCTTTGACGTCTCGACCGGGTGGCTATGATTTATTTTGGGTAAAAACAATGTTTGTATTCATTAATTCCTCATACTACCAATTACATATGTTATCACAGCTATAAGGAATATCATTTTATCAATTACAACTAACAAAATTCTAGTGGCAATCTACTAACAAACATTTGATTCAGTGTGTTCACACATTGGACGGCAGTCGTATTGATAGTTAGGATTTGTGATGTACTGTCTTATTTGATGTTACAACATGCTCACAATTTTTTCTATATATACACAAAATTAGAAAGGATTGTAGTATTCTACGAGACTATATCCATCAGACGATTCCATCTTCAAATGTTACTTCATCATATAAACTGAAATGAGTGGAGTCATGATGAATTATTGAATCGAAGATTTATTCTTCACAAAAATATTACATGTATTGTAATGACGTGAATATCACAAAGGTATGTCATGTAGTGATGATCAAAATAGATAATGATCAGCATAAAGTATTTTCAAAATTACCTTCAACAGTTTCGTCAATCAACTCTTCAAAATGAAGTGAATGTTTAAACGAATTACATTTAATGAGAGCATTAACTTTATGGTTATAAACAATATAAATTATGGCAATTAAACAGCGTAAGTCATAATCACAGTGGAGAAAATGCATGTCCGTTTTCTTCAATCTACTTGGTCTACAGCAAGAATTGAAGCCGTCGATAAAATTGTTAATGAGAACTGGGCGATCAGTTCATTATCGTTTCATACTATTTAGTTAAATCTAATCAGAACTCTAAAGGATCGGATAAAATTTCACTAGTACATAATCGAGTAATCTAATGGCATATTACTTATCACATTATGTAAATGTGTTGTGTCTTGATGTCAGTCATGTGCACTGTGATGATTAGTTCTTATAAATACGGTCGATAGTTTTGGTGAAGACCATTCTCGGTAAATGTCAGTTAAATGTAACACTGTGTATGGAGTAAAAATTTATTACGTAACAAAATTCTAGATAGGACATGAATTCACAACAATTGTCAATATATAGTATAAGAAGTAGCACAACACTCATTTGTTCATAAATAACTTAATGACAGCATTCGAACACAATTTAATACACTACAATACAACCCGCGATGAAGAATCCGTCTCGAATAAAACTGCGACAAGATAAACGAATTATAAAAATTACGGTAAATTAATTGTGGTATGAAACATCACGGATTCAGTGTAAATTCAATATGTAAAAATAATAAAATTCCAAACATGAACATGAAGAACAGATTGTAATATGTAGTAAAAATAAAGTGGGAATTAATATCCAAAATTACTAAATCAAAAGAAAACTATCCAAACGACAAGACGAAATAGACACTACCGATTGGTAAATTCATGCAATTCTTTCATTTATAAACTAGTAATCACATAGTAATTCATTGTCAAACCAGATAAACTAATAACAACATCCTCGAGAAGCATGAACTTCACAGAAATGAATTACTAATAAATAATCATGCAACCTGTCGGATAAAATGTTTTAATAAAATCATTTGTTTAAGAAAGGAATATTGGGAAAGCCTGCGACTCAAACTTATATTCCATGAAACTCAACGACTAATTATCTGCAGTTTAAGATTTGCAAGAAAGAATGTTGGAAATGAACATTTGAATATGATTGCTTGAAATTAGATTTCAAAGAATTAAACGACAACTCAAAGTCAGTCAGTGTGTGCATAAACATTGTATGTTAATGAGAACATCGAAAGTGTTCAATTTATTGTGCTTTTCAATACTCGTTCACTACTCAGAATATAAACATTTTTCAACGTGTTTTAACCATGAATGAGAATACTTTACAATGAAAAGTCTTTATCACACTGACTTTTACGTAACCGCATTTACATACAATATTTACAGAGACGTTCATCATGATGTATCGTGTGATGATTATATTATCAGATATATTTGAATGATCTATTGAATCCGTTGATTAGCCTAATTGATCATATTGAAAGTGAGAATGGTAGTCATCATCTACTTTAGACACAAATTGATAGGGCGTCTGTCACAGCCTAAATATTTCCAATTGTATTGAATGAGTCTGTGCAAATTCACCTCTATTCAGAAGATTTATGTTGCTTATCATTTTATCAATGTACAGACTTACCTTGATTTCTGCGTCCATTTTGATTCTGATCAACATCTAACACAAAAATTAATTTACAAATTATTACAATTCTGACGAATGAACATGAGTTAAAAGTGAATTCACTTGCGAAATCTTGTGGGATATTTTATATGATAGTCGTATCACACTACCATCCAAATTCACCACAAGTGCAGATAGTCATCACTTCAACATAAGCGATCATCTCAACACTCTCAACCAGATGACAAATTGATCTCAGCTAATGAAACGAAAAGTGAAGCAGTGATGATGACGATTATGATGAGGATAATATTTTGAGGTCGTGTTAAATACACGATGTCATGGGAAGCTAACTTGTTATGCATAAGTGTACCGAAAGTTTCGGGGAATAATGAAATGAAATGAACAATGAAATTAGAATAAGCCAAAGATTGAAGACATAACATTTCCCATGTGATCATGCATCACAAAGTTGCATAAATTCCATTGACCCAGAGACAACGTGAGACAAACGTAATTCAATGTCATTATCTATTCACCGTAAATTTCGTGAACTGATCAATGCTTGAATTTCAATAGCTACTGTTCATCCTCTCGCACAAGAAGTCTAGTCAGCATGTTGATCGTGAGATCGTCTAGGTTGTGTTCTACATACTTAATCGAGAAGGAAGTGAAAATCATTCATGGAATATTAGTGTGGACATAATAAACATTGTTCATTCAGTGAATCCCGATGTTACCTTTCGTATAATGACTAGATAAAATTACGCTACACCTCTACCTCATAATGTAGTATTGATTATTTGTTGATTAAGGCCGAAAATGGCTGTACCAAGGAATTTCTGGTTTGTCTGGCACTATCATTGTAATTTAATTTATCCTACAAATTTTATAATTTCCATTGTATATTTCAGTAACGTGTCAAAAATCTCCACATTCCACACTGTTTGTTAGACTTATTGTAATTATAAACATCCTCCTCCCTCGCTTACTTCTACTTCTATTTTCTCACGATTGCATTTCAATTGTTTAGCCTAGTCTAATTATTTCGAACAATATTCACTAAATTGTCTTACTCTCCACCGCACATCAATCCAATATTCTATATCATTGTGTTCTCTCACATCAATTTAAAGCACTATTATTAACGTCAGTGGAGATTAGTGTTTAATTTGTTACTTATATTCGTTGAGTATGAATAATGGTTTGCACACACTGAAAACAAGGGATCACTAAGCAATATGTGTTCAATCCAAATATGAGATGTCACAGAAGTGTGCATCCACAAACTCGTCAGGTAATCTATTCCAGGGCCTTCACGTTGGCGAAAGCTAAACTATCTTCACCACTGGTCTGGCGTCTAATGATATGTCCATATTAGGATGAAACAACTCCCTACTCTTCCCACGAGTTTTATTATTATTATTATCATTGCTATGAACATTATCGTCATCATGATTACTTCACTTCTCATTTTGTTAATTATAATTAAAATCAATTTTCGTCATCCAGTCCACTGTAAATACCAACATTTACACAATGTTTCTTCAACTTCCGACTTTGTCACGACCAATCATTTCACTCTTACTAATTAATCCCATTCATCTATAATTTCAGCTTGTCACGATCATAATTACTCACCATTGTAAGGAAGGGAACGACTGAGTGCATGTCGGATTCAAAATTCTACCTGCATAGCATTTCACTCATTCACACGATTGTGTGTTTATGTTGAATAATTAATTAGTGCAAGTGAAATGATGAGATGAATACACTTAATCGGATGCGATATTTGTTGTTCTTGTTTTGCAAATAATGAACATGATGATTAGAAGATGAAAAAGTAAAATACTCGTAATTATACTTACTACGTGTTGCACTTGACGTTCTTCTGCGTCCAGTGCCTACAGAATAAAAGTCAGAATTCAACAACAATTTGTCAATAAAACGTGGATTGAATGTGATATAGCTGTCAACATTCATCAATGACTAAGCATTCGTTGTTTGTTTAGATTATCTTCATGTGACTTTCGTAGTCGAATCAAGACTACCTACTTATTTGCAATTTTCTTCCTGAATTAATCAACTCTTTTTTCTCACCTAATATTCATTGTTAACCTTAGAACAATAATGTTTGATTACATAGATTTTCTCAACTTATTGCCTAGTTTTACCAAAGTTATTGCATTTTCATTAAACCATATAAAATTTAAGAATTTTCACTTACCATCTATGAACTGTATCATCACCAATAAGAGTAAACATGAAAATAAATATCGTTTCATTGGTATCTATCTGTAAACGAAATGTCATTTCATATAAATATACGTCGCTTATATTTGTTCCATTCGTATATTGTAACCAATAATTGATATTTCTGATAGCGTCGTAATAGAAAGTAAACTAAATTATAAGGAGGTTTAATTATGATAAACTAATCGTAAACAAAATATTTGTAAGAGCAAAACAATAATTATTACTTAGTTCAAGGTCATGTATACAGTAAAATCTAATAATGAAGTTACACAAAATAGATTGTATTCAGGCTTTTAGTTCTCCACCGTAATCCACAGTTTTTCATATTACGTTTACTGAACGATGTTGTTGGCGCAGTATTTTAACTAAACTGTCAAAATACATAGAAACATCTTGTTGAATCGTATATGAGTGTTGTGCGGAATATTAAATTAATAACATGAATTTGTAATAGACAACCGTTATTACTATTATTAGAAAAACATTTAGAAGTAAAATATTAATCAAATGTGTACAATAATTTTACATGATTAATAAATGTTCCGAAATTATCTAAGGGTTGTGAACATATAAATACTCGTCTATGTGACAAAAGAGCATTATTTCACGTGTTCCTTTATGTTTGTGTAGATAGTCTCTCAATCTGGACCACATGGCTTCCATGTTATTCGTGTGAATTCCTGTTAAGGGATCCACAAGGTGTCGGCTATGAACCACGACTTAATGATTGTAACCAAGTCTTGATAGACACTGATGAGACTTAAAATCATCCGTGTGAATTGTTGTCCCGTTTTCCACATACATCCTAATAAGTGGAATAAATGTAGATATTTTCCTATCAGTAATCCTTTAGAATAGAACTTTAAAAAAACATGTCGATCCCAAATACCAAACATCTAAAGTAAGTTCATATTACTTATAACAGAAGTTAATATAAGGGGAATGAATGCAGAATATTGTAATACATATGTCGTCGTGATACTTCTACAGTACAACAATTGTCAATGTTAGCCAAAAATAGACTTCAGATAAAGTCAGTGAATGAAATCTATTATTTGCAAAGATTCATTTTGCCAACGGGAACGTGTTTAATCAGGGAGGAAACAATAAAACTCAGATTATATAAGATCTGTGTATGAAGCCAATTAGCGAAAGCGTTTTTCAAATATATTCGATCGTAAATTTTGTTTATATACACTGTTACGGAAACTTATACGGACGTCTAGCGTTCTTTATTTTTATCATTGGTATCCAGCAACATTCAATCCCAGATGAATTCAAATATAAATATTTAGTCAGAAGGTAAATATGCATGAATTAACTAAATTCGGTCCCTTATATAATGCTAAACGATTCTCTTGAATTGTAACAAACATCGGATGTGGTGAGGATGGGGTGGAGGAACAGAAATACAATCCGACTACACTAGATAATTTAGGTGTATAGTATCGTGGACCGTATAAAGCCAACAAGAACACACGCGTTTGTCACATCCAAGAGAAAACACGGCAAATATAAAAAACTGTTTTGAAGACAATCAACTTTTCATCAACTGAAAAATAACTTATTCTATGTTAATCTGTAAAAAAATATAACCACACATTAATAGCATGATTCTAGTGAATCCACAATAAAAGTGCTAATAATCACGAGAATATTCACATAATTAGCATATAATCTAGCCTAACTGACCCTATGTTTTCACATAGCAACCAACATTATGTAGTGTGTAGTTAAAGTGAAATTAAGTTATTAATATATTTTAGTTATTAAGGTGATATTTATTTTTAAACATTTTGCTTTGATAGAACATAATAAGTAAGCAGGTGACTGAGAAATAGTGTAAGGAACAAGTCAACAGAAGTGAAAAATAAATTTACTTCTTGAGACTATAGATAGAATTTGTCAAAACTTTGCTCTTTCACGTATATTTTACTTGCCTAATGTATTGAATTCATACACTTCATCCGATGATATGCTGATGACATGACAGTCGGTCGGCAATGGTTACTTGAAACCTACTTAGTTTATGTGACATGCTTCAATACACCAATATTATATAGAATGTCGCATGAGTATGCATTGAACAAACGGTTCATGTATTTTATTAACCGCCCGATCCGCGACAAAATTCATTAGAGACGCAAAGTACAACTATTGTGATTGAATTTTAACAAGTCTGTGTTGCTGTTAAGATATTAGTGCCTACTTTGAAACCGTTCGCAACGATCCATGAACCATTATATACTTCTGAAGATTGCAATGAGATTTACAATCTGCTTTGACACGAAAAACTATTGTATAAATACAAGCTCTTTTTATAAGTGTTCTTACGAAGACTCCATGTTTTCGGTTAGTGACACGTTACCTGATCCCAATTCGCTTTTTTTGATTACCACATTGTTTTTGTACATTATATTGGAAAGGATACTTTGTGTTCTGCACCCCACTCACTTCATCTGTATGTATTGTCGTTACTAGAATTAGTATGATATTAATTATTGAAACTAGATTATGTTTCGCTTGATCTCTAACCTTTTGAATTAGATTTTTACGGGTAATCCTGTCCTGTACTTCGAAGACCTGTAGCTGTGTCATTTATTGTGCAATAGTAGTTACTTATTTCTCCTGTTCTATTGTTCACCTGTTATATTCACTTTTCTTACCGAATATTTATCCATTCCAACAATTTTACAGAATCACTCAAATGACGACTTTAGACCCATTATTATTTCATGAAGCATTCTCTGACGATAACTATATTACTGCATCATAGTGAATTTACCAACTTCCATTAAACAAGTTGAACTAGGCACTGGATAGCCTAAAAGCTAACAAACCATTAACAATATCATTTATATTAAGATGAGCTTAGGACCATGAAAAAATGAGTCTGTTCTAACACATTTACCACACCATCAGTACTTACATACGAGTCACCATCACCTCTTACACATGTCTTCCCCTTTTTATATTTCCATTAGTCCATCAAACTCACAATGTACAGTTCTATGCAACAATCGTATACTCTGTAAACACACCAGAAACATCTCTTTCAGATAACACAAAAGTATGTCGACGGTATCCATTTCGCTTTCGAATACGAACCAATTTTCAGGCTAATAGCTCTCGTTTTATTGATTCTATGGAAATTTTTGTGTGATCGCTTAAATATTGATTTCCCTTTATTAGGATAAACTTTAATCTTCTTGTTAATTTGTTATTTGTTAGCCTGAAAGTGTTACAACTTATAAATTCAGTCATACTAGTAAACACTTTTTTGGTAATCATATGATCGTAATGACGATTCCATGAATATAATTGATACATAGAAATCAAAGATTCATGGTGTAATATGAATACATAGAACAATTATTCAAAGCAATATTTTTGTTTTATCTGTAAGAATTATGACAATGTCTTCTTTATACTGAGAATAGAACGTCAACTAGTCAATTTTCTTTTCAAGGAGTTCACTCTAGTGAGATAGAAACCCTCCAAGAGTTAACCTAGAATAGAAATTTAGTCAAAAGTCGAATATATTCATTTTAACTGATTACATTTGTAAATACCATTAAAAGGGAGTTAGCTACTTAATATAACTGGTCAATGTTTGGTGATTACCAATTAAAAATCATAAGTAGGTGTATGATGAAGGAATAGAGAAACCAGGGAAAACAATATGTCCCACTAAGTCGGTTTTGTTGGATTTAGTAGTAATTGTCATTCTACTCATGAGTAGTTGAGTGTTACTTGTGTAATTTGTTACTGGCATTTTATTGGTCATTTATATCCGAACTTTATGGACATTGTTTCCTATTGGTTTTAACATTGATTGTTTGGTCAGCAACATTCTTTTGGCATTTTCTTGCTCGTATGTGCAGTTAAGATTGTTGTAACAGTTTCGTTGTTGTTGTTGCTTAATCATTTTGAATGTGAGTGACTAATAAATTAATAATTGTTTGTTGCAGAACCACATCAAGTATTTATATAACTATTCCAATATATTAATATTCCGTAAACTCAAAACAGTCTTAGCAACTAGCTACTTCGGGTGCGCTATTTCAGTGAATCTAACGCGATGTCGAGTGAGTTCTACACGTTATATAAAAGTACCATTCTCTAAGTGAAAAATGATCCCTTGAAAGTATGACTTAATGAATGAGAATATTGGTGAAAATACATGTAATGCAGATAAGCCTCATACAATATTTTAAAACTATATTGTCATACGAATAAAAACTTTAAAAAAACTGAATTCTCTTCCTCTAAGTGTAACTATTATCTCAGTTGTGTTAATGAAATGAAATACATATGGATCACAAAACGGTAAGTCAATCGCAGAATTTCCGAATATCACTGAGGATGATAATGTGAAGGACAATTAAGACCAATGAAGGGATTTATATTTTTCTACCTAATCGATAAACAAAATCAAACGAATATGAAAATTGTCCTTAAAATCATTTACTAGATTCAGCTAGTTTTGTCGTACGGTTAGTGTATATGTCGTTTTTAATCTGACCTATGTTTTCTTAAGATATCTATACAACAACCTTCACTTGTTCATAAATAATGCCAATATTTGTATGATTTCCAAACAACTCCTCCCAGTCACACCTTGATTACATTAATATAGCCTTAATTATTATTATCACCATTATTACTTCTTTCTATGCTTACGTAAATGACGACACTCTCTAAACTGTCATATTACTATGATGATCACGATCCTGTCCATGCTCATTAAATTGATGACTTAATCAGTTGTTGGCAATCCTTCCCCAAACTACTTCTGAATTTCCTACCCTGTTGTTTAACACACCACTATTTGAAATGCATTGAATATACACAATATACGCAAGTTCGATGAAAAATCGATTCGTCACTTCATTCGTTATTTTCTAAATATATAAAAGAGATAATAATTGCCAGCTGGCTGCATTATTTCCTTTATCTACCTATAAACGAACTCATAGCAACGTTGAGTGTTTGACAGCCCATACTACTGACGTTCATCAATAATCTAAGTTAGCTGTAAAAGTGTTTTACTGTGCTATAACTATGAAGTTGAACATAGTCTAACTCAATAAACTAAACGCAAACTTTGATTTTTATTGACAAAGCATTGAATGACCACGATAAACATGAAGCTCAAAGTTACATCAAGATAAATGGCATTTCTTATAGTCCTAAATAGTACAAATATCCATCGATTTCACAAGTGTTTGGATATTTTTCATGTTGAAGTCTAGAATTAACAGTTTTATATATAAAAGAATTTAGTGTGAGATCGTTCATAAAACAGCATTTGTAACATTTGATATGATATCGTTTGCTCTAAAGCATTTAGAAGTGGTGGAAAACGAACATACAACTAGTAAAATCATTTGTACACAATGTCTTTGGTGAATAGCAACAGGATTGAGTTGCAATCTGAAGTACACCAACTTCCGTTTATGGAGAAGTGAATCACTTCTAATTTACAAAGTTCACTATACTTGGCCAAGAATTCACATAATTGTTAGTAACGTAAAAATGAACATATTATCTTAGGTGCTTTAGACTTTATAATATTGTTGGGTGGTTTATGCAGTCATTTGATTATTTAAGAATGCATATTATTTAGAACAAGTGAGACTTTTCTATTGATGTTAGTAGGGACTAAAGTTAATCAGCCTCTATTATGGTACCTGTTCCCTTAGCCGATAACCTTGATACAGAGGTAGTTCTCAAGTGTGATTAAAGTTAAATTATGATTGGCAAATAGAATCCAAGATTGTGTTTAGCCCCATTCGAGATTCGTTAACTGGATACACTTATATCTCAATTATAATCATTGCGTAGACATCAACTATAGGAAACATATGCATATAGCTAGCTAGTTCTAAATACAACGTTAGTAATATTTTACAACTGCTTTAAACATATATGATTGAATCGACAATTTGTGACATAGCTACAGAGCTGATGCTGTTATTTCAGTCATCAGAATGATCCTGATTATAATTCTTCAAACGTTGTAGTGATATCAAATGATCGTCATGTATATTATAACGAAAAAAAGCTGCATAAATACATATCATAGGTAGATAAATATGCCGGAATACTGAAAGTATCAAGAAATCTAATGACCAGAAATATGTGGTTGTTTCTGTTACATAGGGCGATTGAAGAAGAGCAACTGACTTTCTGAACTGTTTTTCAAAAGACTATTTCATTTACTTTGAGTATATGTAAATCGATTTATTGTGTTTATATTATTGTTATTGTTCCCATCGCCCTGACCTCCTTCTTCCCCCTAGACTCATGAGAGGTATCACACCATCTGTCATTCAGAAACTGTTATCAATTAACTATGTATCTATACTCCCTCCCCCTCCAGTTCCTAGTCATAGCAATCTCCGCTTTTGTACAAACGGTTTTCTTGTTATTGGCACTCTACTTAGTCAGGTTTTGTTTGCATATAAATAGATGAGTGAAATATAGTCTGACTGTCTGGTGGTTGACTCAATTGTCTTGTTTTCTTCATTCTGGCTTTGAAGACTACTAATAACGGGGCAGACGTGTACTCATCTATATCGATTTAATCGAAGTTAATGTTTTCCATACATAATGATTAGCTGTTTAAAGATATAACAATTTGATGTACTACGTTAATGATGTGTAAGAATAAAGTAGAAGCAAAGCTTAGCTAGTTAGTATTTGATTTATTTGACTCGCAAAGAGTTTAGTGTCAATATAACGTTATTATAAAATAAAAATAGTTTTCGCAAAAATGTATTATGATGCAGTGAAATGGAGTACATGTTGCTAAAGTAAATCAAGGTTTGTATGTGTGACATTTTGATCACATAAATCAAGTGTATAACACTTAAAAGCAGTACCTTCAGTGAACATCAGGAGACAACAGTTTGACTAATCCCTAATAACTATCAAATATTTTAAAGTATCATTCTGATGTACAGTATATGAGAGACGTCTAGATATTGAACAAATCGAGGTATTTCTGCCTATTTGTCAAAGGCTTCTTGTAACATGTCACTTTAAACATAGAAGAAATTAAAAGTAGTCTACTACTCTAGTGAGAGATCTGTAATTTAAAGACAGCATTTCACAAATACGTGACTGATGAACATTTTTCATTTAATCGACATTGAGAGTCATTGTAATGTCTGAGCTTGAATATCGTCGAGATTTGAATGTTTATACTTGTAGACATTTTTATATAGGGACATAAATAAACTTCAGTTGAGATATTAAAACGACTACTTGATCAGAAGCACGACTAATTAGACCAGTGTACATATTCATTTCGATGTCAACTAACCTAGTTTAACTACTTGATTCACGGAGCAAATTACATTTTCTGTAACAATAGTATTGGGAAGAATCTATCAATCATAGGTAATACATAGAGTAAAAATGGATATGAGTAGTAGTATTTAACAATTAGTTCCTAAAATAAAAGTATAAAGATTTATTGCGGTTACTCAAGTGTCAATCAATTAGTACATGCGTGTTCTATTAAACAAGTTTATTATCGTTGAACTATAAATCACTTTCTAAGTGAATAAAGAACAGAGTAGAAAACATTTACGTAATACTGATTGTGTTCATATGTAAAATCTCATCTACTATTAGTTGTTTTCTCTTGTATATTCAGCGAGAACTACAATTAAACTCAGAATTACATATTTAGTCTTCGCAGTCACTAGACTTTTATACCATTTACTAAGTTGTAAGATTTTACTTACATTCTCCGTTTCGTTGTCGTATACTCATGAAATTAGTTTCAGTATCACCGTGTATAAGCTGGTTATGGCTAACATACAAACCTAGGTATTTCCAAATGCTATGACTGAATCCAACCGGAAGCCACTTAGGAATGTACGTTATGTAACTTTGCGGCACGATTTACAAGAAAGCAAGAATAAAAGTAATGCTCAATATGATACATACGTTTATTGCTTTTGATGGCTATGCAAATAAAATAAAGCTAACATTAGTTCCGAAGTGGGCATATGCAATGTATAATCACTGGTTAAGTCAGGAATTCAGTAATAACCAAACATTAATATCGATTTAATATGTGACACATTTTTATCGACAAATGAACCATAAGTAAAATCATTCGCTTTCGTGAATTTAACACAAATTAACTTCCTTTTATTATTTTAAAGTATTTGCACAAGTATGTCTGGACTCACTGGTGAACTTAGTGTTGTTAGATACGAACAGACAGAGTCCGAAACCCACTGTGAACATCAATAGTGAAATGCAGGTATATACAGTTGATAAATCGCAAATAGGTCGGAAAGCATGTTCCGCTTTCTACTTATCAGGTTCAATCCAAATTGACTTCTTTTCTTTATGAAAATTGATGTCATTATTCTGTATTACCTAGGACACTTAGAAAGAAAATATGTCTGTTTTGCCGACTTATAGATTAGATCTAGACTACCGATATTCACGCTAGTTACCTCTGTGCAGTAAATAAACACCGGTTTGTTATCCGAATACGGAAAGATATTAGCTGTATGTGCTGAATAATCAGCATTAAATGAACAATTGCTGAATATTCATCTATACTCGAAGTAGTTGTCCGAAGAAGAAACTTGCTTGGAAGAAATTCAAGAAAGTTCGAAAATAATTGAATTCTAAATAACTATTAGTTAGTGAATGTGCCATACATTGTCGACTAAGAGGTGATAGTTTTTCAGAGTTTGTTAACTACTAAATTCGATGCAAGTTGTTTACTTCAAAATATCTGTGAACTATTATTCGCCACGTTGATGTAAACATTTCAACGCATCTAGATATCTATACATCATTACCAAGGTTAATTTTGATAATTTCAAATAAATTGAGTATTGGATAGGTTGTTTATAAAATGAGTTATATATATTTGTAAAATTCCAATGAATAGAAATTAAAATTTCTGACGTTTCGCGGCTTAGTGTAAGTCGCTTATTCAGAGAAATGAATAACCGAATTCTAGATATCTGTTTTTATATGTAACAAATGGTGTTGGTTGAGTACATCTCGAAACCAAAATAATTTTAATATCTCTTTTACCCTATTATGTGACTTCTCAGCAGCTTGCACCCTCAATTTATACATAGAATTAAATCTAGCTACTTCAAGTCTTACATCGAACGCTACCGGTAGAACTACCACCTCCATTAATTTGTGATCTAGTCATCTCTATGAAACCTAAAGACCATGGATGTGCATTAATCAGATGTCCCTTACTTTGACTAGACTTTCTTCCAAGTCTGCCTGATTTTCAGTGGTACCCTACTAACATCAATCTGTGATGAATACTAACAACGAAACGTAATACCTATCTCCACAAAACTGAGTCCATTCATTTAGATATTGTTTCTTTCATGTATGCAAACTTTTAATAGGCTTTGACCAGTGAACATTTGTACAAATAGAATCAATTTTATGTGAGTACTTCTAGTACGATGAGGTGAAGATATAGAATCAATTGATTTATTTCCAAAGTAACCTATAGATGATGAACCAGTCACTTAATTGTTTACTAGTAGATAATCATCCTGTATTTACAATGATATTTATATACAGACTGTTTCTTATTAGATTATCTTTCTAATCAATTATCCTGTTATATCTGAAATTGCACTCTGTATTTCATACACATCGATATTTTTCACTAATGATTGATTGAAGTGATGTTGCACTTATCTTCTGCTAGACATTTTTCCAATAATCAATAATTGTTAATGAAGAAAATGGTAATCCTATTTTTGTTCACTAATTATACACACTTTATCTAAGTAGACTATAGAGTTATTACATAATCTTCGTTGTTATTATAATGAATTAATGACTTAGTATTATTATGAATTAATTACCGACTATTACCGAATAAACATGATTACTACATCAAATAGATTCAGTGATTATAACACTAACTTGTGCTTTATCTGTGTTAAGTAAGTCGAAATCGTGAAAATCCTATGAAAGTCAATCTGTCAACTTATTGTTCTATGAAGATATGATTGATAATGTTTTTATATGACCGACCTTCCGATGTTTGGATTCAATTCTTGTCCTTAATATTATATTACAAAGATGCATAAAGGTAATTGGTTGTATCTGTCACAGATTGATGCTGGTAGAATACCAATGAAAACCAGGGAGCATTGAACAGGTGCTTTGTCCTATCATTGGACTCCTCAATAGTTTGCACCCTAGATATCGCCCAAGGAGCCTAAAGTTTGCGAAAGTCTATCCCTCTGCACCAGTGAGCTGGTAGGCCTCCAATTGTAGAATTCCCACTTTCATCAATTTACGTTGATAACTATCTCACTTCTGACAAGTCTGAACTCCATCAGTTATCAATCTGTGATGAATCCAATCAACTAGAACTTAATCTCCACAAACCACCTCAATTTTAGTTGACTATTGTTAATTCCACCTCAATTCTGTTTTCTGTGCGCAATCTCTGGACACGGTACAATAACATTCCAACTAAGAGATTTTTTGTAGTTTATCTGATCGAAGCCACTGAAACTAAAATATAATTCACATCAGGTCTTCTTATGATGAACAGATCTAGTAACTGAACCATTTACAGCTAGTTGATTATCAAGATCTGGAAAATAGAAGATGTAAATCTGTTCATGCTCTATAATAGATTGTATATTGGGATGTGCATGATTAAGAAGACTCAACATATCAGAGGCACGTTTGTATCTATCACAACCCAAAAGTGTGCATCATCAGTATATCCAACATACAAAGCTGCCTCATTAATTATTGATTTCATCCCCTTTAGGTTGGTCATTGTTATATCTCGTGCTTGATAACTTGACTAGTCGCAGACAAATTTGGCCTTCGAACTCCTTGAACCTTCATAGTCGCAAATTTAAAAACACAAGACGAGTAGACAGAAGCCTAATTCTAGTGAGATACTGTTAGTTCTGTGCAAAATAATCGTAAGATATGACCTAGTGTGCTTTCTATAGCAACTCCATCTGTTCAGCGATATAAAGTACTGAGAAAATGAAATTGTACATCTCTAGTAAACACTGATAAGAGTTGTTTATACTCGACTATTGGCTATGATAGATTGATTTGTTCACATATGATTTACATACTTTCTTCTAAAGCGAATGTAATTAATAATGATGATGCATTAAATGAGACCGGGAATTCATCAGAACAATTGACATTTTCTTGCACCTGAACAAATTAAAATGTATCCTGAAGCTTTACAAAATCAGAACAGTTTAAGTGTTGATAAACAGTTCTAGTCATAATCCTCTTTCACTTATTTGATCAACCATGATTCTAAATAATTTAGTCGATTGGTACATAGCAAATGCTAAAAGTTTTATTTGTGTGGTAGTACATGTAATTCGTTTGATGAAGAGAAATTTGTTTCATTTAGAAACTTCCCAGTAATATGTGCATATTTTGACTTTAATATCAACGATTGAACAAAGTTAGATAATCTATGAAAATTTAGAAGCAGTTGACGGATATCTTGTTCTAATTAAGGACACATTATTTTTGTATATTCATATCTCAATTGAAAATCAAAGTTGCACAGTGTAGTGAATTGATTGAAATTAGAAATATCAACCATTTATTGGCCGGTTTGGTCGTTCGTCAAGATGAATGTAGGTACTAAATTCTATTGATAGCATAGACATTAGTTCACAGTGCTGAGGATTATCACAATGATCCAGGAGCACAGTCGGATAGTTGATCTAGATGGTGCATTGTTAGTTAAAGATTAAAATTATTAGGTAAATAAGCCAGATATGTAGTTTGCCCTTAACTCAAAACTTATTGGAAATGTGCCGTCGGTAAGATAATATTTAGTTCAATCATGGACTCATGATTACTTGGACTAATATGACTTTAACCTAATTTGGAAAAGCAATTTATTTTAAATCAGTACACAATTAGTTTGCCCATGTGGAACAGGGTGTGATGTGTATTTTAAAGCAAGAAATGACAAAATGTATAAATGCGGTAGGTCAGACGAAGGTGACACACAATCGCTGAGATCAGTGAAGTTTGTGCAAAGCTGGAATTACATGTGAAACGTTTAATGATGTTTTGTGTGACTGAGTTTATTGGTGTAAATTTCATGCAAGGTAATCGTATCGATTGTTTATTACATAAAATTTAGAATGCATAAATCTTATCACTTGCATTATATGGTCCTCCTATATTTGTGACAATATTCTTGTACCATTTATAACACCATCGTTAAGAACCAATAGCCATTCATAATTCAGGATCTCCAAAGAGTTCATTTCATTCATTTGTTGCATTTATTTATCATATATCGACATCACTTCGGTACCATTAAAAAGCTGAGAGTGATAAGATTTATCGAAATATTTCAAATGCCAGTTAATCATGGCAACAATTGAAGCCACCTACAGAAATATTGCTTTAAGTAGAATGACGTCTCAGTGTTCGGGAGAATAAACATAACTTTTAGACAACCAATTGATTAAAAACGATTAATGTTACTAAAGCTAATTAGTAGTTGATCAGTAGAAAATTTGACATTTATCCAATGAAGCCCTTAAGTAATCCCGAAATCCTGATATTTGTCTCTATCTTACATGATGGTTGTATCATAAATATCTCCAATTATCTCAACAGTGATATTTATAAAGCCAATATTTAATCCTCACAGACAATATTGTTTTAAAAGCTATGCGCACTCTTTGTAACTACATGGAATCCGAATCATTCACTTATTGTTATATCAGTAAAACTTGAAACCCCTTGAGTACGAAGAAATCGATTAAATAGACGGGACAGTATTTATTTAATTTAAATACGCCAGAACTAATGCTCTATCTGATTGAAGCTGTTTACAGTCTCTATAGTAATATTATCATTCCTGATCACCTACAGGACTGAGATGTTTACATTGAATAATCACTAAATAATAATCAGTATGATATTTGTATAGTCGAATAATTTATCGTATTCTATCGAACAAGTTACAATTTGTCCACTTTAATTTTAGTATAATGCAATCAATGTTGTTTCATCTAAACTAATGACTATATCACAACATGTTCTCTAGAATGTCATCAGTACTATAAAGTGCCACGCAAACATCACACTGGTAGCTACTCAGTGATGAATTAATGCAAAATTATCACTTGCAATATTAGATAATTTACATTCAAATAACAGTGACATTCTAACTGATTACACATTGACATTAACCTTATAGTCATTGTGTCATGTGTATTACTTTTATGTATAATAATTAAACATTTCTCATCTGACCGCTTATCAGATAAATGATTAACAATAAACTTGAAGTTACTGAGCTCTACGCTTCATAATGATTTCACTACAAATCACTGACTTGCTTGCATTTGGTATAAAATATCTGGGAGACATGTGTTGTTTTATGACACTTAGTAGAAACATTTATTTTCAGGCGATTTATATCGGAATTCCTTGTCTTACTAATGTTAATCGTCCAATTCCGTCTATGATAATCGAATGCGGTTCCACATTTTCTACGTTAGATTATCATAGCAGGAATCGGACGAAAAACATTAGTAAGGTTAGGAAAGACATGTTTCTACTAAGTGTCATGAACATCACTAACTATTTGGGAATAATAATTAGAATGTACTTGGATATTTCCGTTAATTACTCATGGACTAAAATTGATCAATCTTTGTTGCTATATGTGCATCCTGATCGAATTGCCTAGATATAGCGTTAGATCACAAGAATTGTTTTAGTTAGAATGTAAGTGACAATCAGAATCAAGGAAAGATCTAAATACATCCTAGCTATATACTCATACTTGTTGCACATACGTGACTGTCTAAATTCAGTAGACTAGTGGTGAATGCAGTGGCGTTTAACACGGAACGAACTGAGTTTGAGTCCCAACGTGAACATCAACTTTAGGTTCCAGGACGAAATGCGCATCCTGGATTTCGCTTACTAGTCACAATTCAACTTGAACAACAATTTCACAGTGATGATTACACATCACATCAAATCATTATAACAATAAGAATATCATGTTACTTTATAGTAATTAATGAGTGATAAAGAGAATATCAACAAAATGTGATAATGTTCTTTTGTTTTACTACAGTTAAACTTCCATCGATAACAACATTAAAAGTAAATGTCTATCATGAAAGTGAAATATTTAAATGAATACACATTCTTGTATACCATAATTTAAATTCAATGTTACATTTACAAACAATTAACTTTGTTTATATGCTACAAATACTAAATATTCTAATGAATTCAAATTAATTTGTAACGAATTTTAAATATGAATCATTCCAACAACAAAAATACTTTTTTTGACAAATGCATAAAAATGATTGTTGTTTTAAGTTAGTGAAGTCAATAATAATAATAGTAATAACAATAATAATAGTAATAATAATAATAGTAAGCTGTTCTGATGGTTTGCGATACAGTGATAACAGTTGAATACTGTGGGGGTAGTTTCATATCATTGTGTATTCAATTGAAGAATGAAGAAAAAAGTGTTTTCATACCTAAGATGAGTTTTTTTCTTTGTAAATGGTAAATTTTAACACATCGAGAGAGAAAACAATATTTTATGATGATTCTATAAAGAACGAAGGAGTAGGATAGGAATGAATAAACGAAATGAGTAAATGACAATTCTATTGGTGTCAAGGTTTCGAATATGAATTGACAATGCATATCATAGACAATATATCTTGGTTAAGATTAGACCACAGATTAGGAATTTCAGTCAAAATTAAACTTTTAGTGTTAGAAATAGGATATTGTGTCATGCTTCAGGCTAACAGATAGACTTCACAGTGAAAGCAAACGATAAGTGAAACTTTTCACCACGTATGAAATTGAAAAGCCATCCATCGACACATTGGGATAGAAGTCTCTTCAAATGTGACTACAATCAATAGAATTATGTTCATAACAGCTTCTTATTATCATCGTTTCCTTGTTCAATAGCAAACATTCTGTTTTTGCTTGACAGATAGGAATTCTGTATTATGTGTGTTGCATGCTTTTGTTTATTGCATACAATAAAGTTGTTGTCAACGTGACTTAAATAATGCATCAAATCACTGATCTCCTCAAAAAGCTTCGTTCTTTCATGATTTACTATGGAAATTTAAGCAAGAATAGGTCTCAATAACTTTTCTATTGCTACGCCTACAATTTATTTGTGTAAGGTACTTCTGAGAACTGGAATTAAGTGTTTATCGTGGTTACAAACAGCGTTGTTCAAAATGGAATGTTGGTATACGTGAAAGAGCAAAGTGTTGACAAATTCTATCTATAATCTCAAGATGTAAATTTGTTTTTTACTACTTTTGACTTATTCCTTACACTATTTCTCAGTCACCTGCTTACTTAGTATGTTCTATAAAAGTAAAATGTGTTAAAATGAATATCACCTTAATAACTAAAATATGTTAATAACTAAATTTCACTCTAACTACACACTACATAATGTTGGTTGCAATGTGATAACGTGGGGTCACTTAGGCTACATTATTTGCAAATTTTGTGAATATTCTCGTGATTATTAGCACTTTTATTGTGGATTCAGTAAAATCATGCTATTAATGTGTGGTTATACTTTTTGCACATTAACATAGAATACGTTATACTTCTGTTAATAGAAAGTTGTTTCACTTCAATACAGTTTTCTTTGTTATGTTTTCTGTTGGATGTGACAAACGCGCGGGTTCTTGTTGGCTTAATAAGGTCCGCGATATAATGCTCGGGTTCTTATTGGTTTCATTCGGTCCACAATACTATACAGCTAAATTATCTAGTGTAGACGCATTTTATTGCTGTTTGCTTCCCGCCTAAATACACCACCACACTCTATGGTCGATACGATTAGTGCGAATCGCTATCATTTATCGTATAATATCATGTATTGGTACAGTTGTTTTAACTTACCGCAATGATACAACAAATAAATCGCATGGAATTTCAAAACAACATGGAATCCAAACATTCTACAAGACTGCCAACACTATTCGAGGTGCATTAGTTAAAATACAGGACATCATCCCCTTCACCTCTTCACAGAATTTTGTGTATATACAGGCTAGTTTGTATTAATTGTGAGGCATTCTATGTGAGACAGTCTTCTCGAGAAATCACAGCTCGTGACAAACATCATGAAAGCTACACTAAACGACCTCCTAATAAACCTGCGGAACTTGAAAATTCACAAATAAAGGTAGCAATGACAGTACATGCTACCACAACCATAAAATCGATATTAAAAATATCCAAACTATTCAAAGTGGTTTACTCAACTTATGATAACTACTGACAGCCGAATCTCTACATATTTTGTTAAGTCCAATCGCACTTAACAAAATGGCAGGCTTTCTATCCACCCAATATGAACTTTCTATTCAATCGACCACAATTATAATACATCAAATTTCATTTCATTCACGTGTACATACATACATACAATTTCATTCTCACATATTCACATAATGTCCTTTCACATCACACTAACATGCATGCATGCATGCATACATGTTTCACTTCAAACCACCTTGACCCAAATGACTCCATTTCATATGACACGATCAAACTCGCATTTTGATTGTACTAACTTGTTTTGATTTTGATTTCTTCCATTGTGTTATTTTATCTAGTATTAATTTAATTCGGTTATTCATTACTCTGAAGAAGCGACTGGCACTATGCCACGAAACGTCAGAAATGTTAATTTCTAATCATTGCAATTTTACAAATATGCATATCACTCATTTTATAAACAACCTATCCAATGCTCAATTTATTCGAAATTAACTAACCTTGGTGATTGTACATACTAATCAATAAAGCATATTATCCTGTTGAATTTAGTCATCGAACGACTTGTGCTCTTGATTACACTTTTACCTCACTGACAATATGGGATCCTATCACATTTACAAATTCACATTTATGTATGAACATATGTAGATAAGAAGGAGAAATCGACATTATGGTCTGAAACTTCACTAATAATTGCAAAATCAAAATACACTAAATGGTCGGGAAGAGATAAACAGTAGAAAATCTTGCTCAGTTAATGCAAAAATTACAATTCAGTTTGGTTAAAAATTTGTTATTAAGCACTATCTGATGTGACATTGGAAGAGATATGCATTTATGGATTCGTGTCACTGCGAAATGTCACTTCTGATTCATGAGGATTAACAGGTACTCGACTTCGTAACTTTATTCTGTGTTTACTGACTTATGAACATTGATTGTTTCTCTTCAATTCCCCGTTGTTCATTTTCCTAAATACAATGAGGTTTAAAATTACTATTGAGGCATTCTTGAACGTCGAAATCTGATCTATCCTCTAGATTCAGTACAGTCAGGTTATGTATCAAGATTGTCTTTACTACTACCTACTGCTTTTATTGTTCATTTGAAATGTAGTTCAAAACACTGACAGTTTTTATGACAACATTGTTTATTTATAATATGTAAATGATAATTAGCGTACAATGTAATAATTTCAGTTGGTTGAATCTGTTGTGACGCGTGGTTTAGATTCTTATTCGACCGCGAAAATCTCTGTCGTCAATTATTAATCTCGTCTAAGTGGACCGCTTGATTTGACTCCTAAGCTTGACTCGACCCCCAGGCTAAAACTACGCTTCAACGTGAACACGAGAGAGAAGACACGAAATACGGCAAAACAACACTTTACTGCAAGGTGTCAATGATGTACAAAAACTAGGATATTTATATTATCATAAATGTCCTTCAGGCTTCTAGAGTTTTCTACATCCTACTAGACACAGTAGTAGTAAGATAGCTGTCCAATCAGAGATGCATCACGTGATTTCTCATTGGTCTAGAATTTTCTGGTAAAAACTATCTGCGTGCTGATTGGACACAATTTTCTCTATTGATTTCTACGCCTTTGTGAACTTGTTGCAAGGGGTTTTTTCGCTCTACCCAACACCTCCCTCCTTTTAAAAAATAAGATTTCTTCTTCGGGTTTACTTGCAACTTGACAACTTGTTTCTTATGGCGTTTTGACTTTCTTGGTGTCCAGTGATGATGAGTGTCCGTCGGAGTTTTTGTCGTTGGACTGTCTACCAGTAACTCGAGTGGCAGCCTTTCTCGTCTGTCTACTTCGTTTAGCATCATTTTATCTCTGCGTATCTGATCCACGTTCCGAACGCTCCACGCACTCTGTACAAGACATTTCCTATTCTTTGTTCAATGATTGCTGGTTCCCAACGTCTAGGTCCAAGATATGACTTGACGAGAACTTTATCACCCACATTTAAGCTCCGGATTGTTTCGTTTCGACTGTAACTATCCGTCAACTTACGTGGCAACATGGCGTCGAATATAGTCCGGACACGTCTTCCAAACATAGCTTCAGCAGGGGACTTGCCATCAGGGACAATAGGGTTGGGTGTAATTCTATAAGTTGTTAAGAATTTGGTAATTACCTGGCTTGTCTCCTCTTCTTCCCCCTTCAGTAATGATCTTTTAAATGTGTCAACAAAACGCTCTGCTTGTCCATTTGACTGAGGGTGATATGGTGGGGAGCGTACATGTATAATTCCATTAGATCGGCAGAAGTGCTTAAACGATTCTGCAGCGAATTGTGAGCCGTTGTCAGTCACCAAAGTTTCTGGAACCCCAAAGTAGCTAAACAATTCAGATAGCTTATTTATCGTCTCATTAGCTGTGCAACTTGTCATAGCATAGACTTGGGGCCATTTTGTGAGTGCATCTACGACGACTAAAAACATTTTTCCTCGTACTGGTCCTGCAAAATCTGCGTGTAATCTCTCCCATGGACTATTAGGCTTTTTCCACTCCTGTGGTTCACACCTCTTCGGACTTTTCGCTGCTTGCAGACACGAAGAACAGTTGCGGCATCTGGCCTCGATGTCTTGATCCATGGTAGGCCAGTAGGCATAGCTTCGAGCTAATGATTTCATCTTGTTGATGCCCGGATGACCGCTGTGGAACTGTTTCAGGACCTTTTGGCGTAATGTTTTTGGAACAAAAATTCTGTCACCAAACATAATGCATGAATCAACAATCATGAGGGAGTCCCGTCTGCGGAAATATTGTAGTATTTCTCCATGGAAGTGACGATTCGGCCAGTTGGTGAGAAGATAACCCCTGACTTCTCGTAATGTTCTGTCGTCTTCTGTGGCTTCTTTGATAGCTTTAAACGTAACAGGTAGACCATCAACTGCGTCTTCCAAAACTCGGCGCACTTCTGTTTCTGTCTCGACTGCTGCCACTAAGGTATCTTCTTCAGGATTCGCTTGAGAACCAATAAGTCTAGACAATGCATCAGCTTGTCCGAAATCAGTAGTAGGTTGGTACTTTATTTTGAAATCGTAACCCAATAATGTGGTTCCCCATCGTTGCAGTCTGTTCGCAGTGTATACTGGAATCCCTTTTTTCGATCCAAATATGGCTAACAACGGTTTGTGGTCAGTTAAGAGCGTGAACTGGCGTCCGAATATCATCTTGTAAAACTTCTTCACAGCAAAGATAATTGACAATGCTTCCTTCTCAACCTGGCTGTAGTTACGTTCTGCTGTAGTTAAAGACCTAGCTGCATGCGAAATTGCTTTCTCCGATCCGTCAGGCATGATGTGAGAAATAACTGCTCCAATGCCGTAGTTTGAAGCGTCTGATGCTACTACAATAGGTAAGGTTGGGTCGTAATGGGTCAGCAACAGATCCGAGACTAATAGTTGCTTGATCTTCTCAAAAGCACGTTGACAACTTTCAGACCAATCCCACTTTACGTTCTTAGCCAGAAGGTTATTTAATGGAGCACGTAGGCGATGAAGATCAGGGATGAAAGCTCCATAATGACTAAGTAGTCCCAAAAAGGATCGTAGTGTGGGAACATCTGTCGGTCTCGGCATAGCTTTCACTGCTTGGATGTTCTCCGGATCTGGTCTTCTTCCGTCTTTATCAATTATAAACCCAAGGTAGCGTACTCTTTGCATGCAGAAGTTGCATTTCTCAGCACGGAGCCGAAAACCATATTCGGCTATTCTCGATAGCACCTGGTCGAGCTTCTTCTCTAGGTCCATTTTATCTACGCCCATAATTATAATGTCATCCAGGTAAGCTGCAGCACCAGGGAGATCTTGTAGCATGGTATCCATCACTTGCTGAAATATGGATGGGGCCGTCTTGACTCCGAAAGGTAGTCGGTTATATCGGAACAGGCCCTTCTGAGTATTTATGGTAAGGAGATCTTTACACTTATCAGCTACAGGAATCTGTAGATATGCTTCTGATAAATCCAGTTTGGCAAACAGCTTGCCTCCATTCAGCTTAGCAAAAAGATCTTCAGGTAGAGGTAATGGATACTGATGAGTTTCTAGGGCTTCATTTAAACCAGTTGAGTAATCGGCGCATAGACGGACGCTGCCATTAGTCTTCTTCACTACTACTATCGGTGCAGCCCATTCTGAAAAGTTCACCGGTTCGATAACACCAATTTTCTGAAGTCGTTCAAGTTCCTGCTCAACTACTGGAAGTGCGGCATATGGAACAGGTCTTTTAGGACGAAACACTGGCTTTACTCCTTGTCGAAGGGTGAGAGTAGCTTGGAATTTAGTACATTCTCCCAGTCCATCACTAAATACTGTTGTATGTCGCATTAGAAGCTCATGATTTGGGTTTATCTCGTCTACTTTCGCTGTGCTGACATTATTACAGATCATGCTTATGGGACGATCCATTAACTTCAGTTTCTCTATCCAATCGAGTCCCAATAAGTCGAGTGATGGGCGTTCCGTAAGGAATATAACTCCAGTCTCCGTCGCTTCCTTGACTGTGACTTGGCAGTGTATTTCACCAGCAATATTTAGCATACCTCCAGACGCACTACGTGCTGTTTGTTGTGTAGGGTATACTCGTGGTCTGCCAATCTTATCCCACGTTCTTCTGCTTATGAGAGTTATGTCGGAAGCTGTATCTAACTGGAGACGAGCAGTATAGCCATTAATTTTGAGGGAGACGTACTTTCTGCGATAATGAGAACCGGTCTTATTGAGAGCTACTGTCACTTTGGCAGTTCTTGGCTTGAATCTTTTTGAGTAGACCTTTGGACGGCGGTGTTTTCGTGTTTTACAGCGGTTTTCTTTATGCCCCTTTCTAAAACATGTCGTACACCGATAGTTTTTATATGGACAGAATCTTTTGAAATGCCACTCACCGCACAGCCAGCATGGAGATGGTGGCTTACCGCTGTCATTACGATGATTCTGGGCACTGGAACCTTGCACGTCTTTTCTCTCGACTGCGTTGACATGAAGAAATCGGTCACCACTCTCTATCAAAGAAGTATCATGTTTTAAATTGACTAACCTTTGACAGTCGGTGGTTACTTCCTGTAGGGTCATGTTCGGGCAGTGTTCGAGTTTACTCAGAATTCTTGTACGGATGTCAGCATCTTCAGGTGAATGTAGGCTACAGACAAATACTAGGCATTTGAACTGATCTTCTGTCATGGAGGATAACTTAAACCTCTCACATTCTCGATTCACAATGCCTGCGTGTTTTACCCAGTCATCTCCTGGTTCTTTCGTAATCTTCAAGCATTGGTAGCGGATGTTAAATAAAGATGACTGTTCCCCAAAGATTTGAGACAGGGTTTGAATTGTTTCATCAAAACTAAAGTCTCGTGGGTTCTTTGGTAGGATAAAGTTGCTGTAGCGTTCGTGTTCCATTGTCCCAAGTTTTCTTAGGAGTACTCTAACTTTTGAAGCGTCGTCCAGTCTACAGAGATCGATACGAAACATATCTTCATATTTCTTGAACCACGAGTCAAAAGTGACACCAGCTGCACCATCGAAATGAAATTCATGAATAGAATTTATGACTGAATCGTTATGTGATAGCTGGAGTTCCCTAGAATGAGGGTTTTGTTGGTTCAGGAGCATTTTCTGCATCAGGGTTTCCATGATTCTTATTTGAGATTGTTCAAACCGCTTTTCTTGCCGCTCCATATAGGCTTCTAGTTGTTCTAAAGTAATATTCATGATGATTTTTTTTCTCTAATTTTTCGAATTTCCCGTCGCCAATTTGTGACGCGTGGTTTAGATTCTTATTCGACCGCGAAAATCTCTGTCGTCAATTATTAATCTCGTCTAAGTGGACCGCTTGATTTGACTCCTAAGCTTGACTCGACCCCCAGGCTAAAACTACGCTTCAACGTGAACACGAGAGAGAAGACACGAAATACGGCAAAACAACACTTTACTGCAAGGTGTCAATGATGTACAAAAACTAGGATATTTATATTATCATAAATGTCCTTCAGGCTTCTAGAGTTTTCTACATCCTACTAGACACAGTAGTAGTAAGATAGCTGTCCAATCAGAGATGCATCACGTGATTTCTCATTGGTCTAGAATTTTCTGGTAAAAACTATCTGCGTGCTGATTGGACACAATTTTCTCTATTGATTTCTACGCCATTGTGAACTTGTTGCAAGGGGTTTTTTCGCTCTACCCAACAGAATCCAATTAGCAGATCGGATGTTATTTCCTAATCATGAAAGTCATTTCGAATTCTCGTCGTCTATCGAAACATTGTTCGCTAAATATGTATGAATAAAAATTGGATTATGTATGGTAAGAGAAATTTGTGGTATTTGATTTCTTTCATTTATGTAGTGGATTTTCCTGTATTCATGTTGAAGTTCATCCGGTTGTTCGAAGTCCGTCGAATCACCCCAAATATTATCATGCATGTTGATCAGTAATTTACTCATCCTTGATAGGCACAAATTTGAGACTATTATGTATTAAATCTGACTGTTTAATTTGTGATATTATAGTTACAATCACATGTTCCACATTTAGGATGTAACGATTAATAAAGTGAACTTCAAGACCAATGAAGGCATATTTTTAACGAAATCAAAACAAGTCAAGAATGTTTATACTATACATCCAATCAAAATTCTAAATGTCCTCTAAATTACAATTAATCGGCATATACACATTAGTTGTCATTAGTATTATCCTATCACTGATACTTGTTCTAATTCCTGTTAGTCTCTATAAGATTCATCAGTCAACCGACTGCGTTACACTCGATCTAATACAATATAAAATAAGTGATGTATTTGTAAAAATTGATTCAGAAAATTATTTGTAAATGGTGTTGAGTAATGGTTAAGTTGAAGTTAAATAATTCAGAAAACAACTATTCTAATTTGTGTATACATTTATGATTTAATTTGTTACTGACTAATCTTGAGAAGTCAGTCAGTGATTTGAAAATACGGTCAACAAAGTTCCTTTCAAATGCATATTGGGTCATGGTTCCATCTAAAACTCTCACAGATTCCTTGAAAACAATTCTGACAGAGTATTATTACAGTTGAATTCTAGTCAATATAAACAAGTCAACATGAGTTGTGCTTTCGTCTATAACTATTACAAGTGCACAATGTTGTTGAGTATAAATAGATCCTAATCTTCAAATGGTAGAAATGAATTTAATTTCGTGTGAATAACATTGGTCACGAAGAGTACTAGTAGCATCATGTTTGAATTGATGAGAAAATCATGAAGACAATTTTACTTCTCAGCTCTATTAGACGAGTGCTCCTATATATTCGTCTATGATGACAGTGTAACCACTTCAATTAAGCTAAACAGCTCAATTAACGCAATCTAGTTGTAATCATCATCATATTTCATGTTGCCACATGCTCATAATTTTTCAATATTTACACAAAGATAGAAAGGATTGTATTATTCTACGAGACTATATCTATCAAACGATTCCATCTTCAAATAGTACTTCATCATATAAACTGAAATGAGTGGAGTCATGATGAATTATTGAATCGAAGATTTATTCTTCACAAAAATATTACACGGATTGTAATGACGTGGATTTTACAAAGGTATGTCATGTAGTGATGATCAAAATAGATAATGATCAGCATAAAGTATTTTCAAAATTACCTTCAAAAGTTTCGCCAATCATCTCTTAAAAATGAAGTGAATGTTTAAACGAATTACATTTAATGAGAGCATTAACTTTATGGTTATAAACAATATAAATTATGGCAATTAAACAGCGTAAGTCATAATCACAGTGGAGAAAATGCATGTCCGTTTTCTTCAATCTACTTGGTCTACAGCAAGAATTGAAGCCGTCGATAAAATTGTTAATGAGAACTGGGCGATCAGTTAATTATCGTTTCATACTATTTAGTTAAATCTAATCAGAACTCTAAAGGATCGGATATAATTTCACTAGTACATAATCGAGTAATCTAATGGCATATTACTTATCACATTATGTAAATGTGTTGTGTGTTGATGTCAGTCATTTGCACTGTGATGATTAGTTCTTATAAATATGGACGATAGTTTTATTGAAGACCATTCTCGGTAAATGTCAGTTAAATGTACCACTGTGTATAGAGTAAAAGTTCATTACATAACAAAATTCAAGATAGGACATGAATTCACAACAATAGTCAATATACTGTAAAAGAAGTAGCACAACACTCATTTATTCATGAAAGGCACTTCTCCACCAGATAAGACTCATTAGACACAACAGATTTGTAAACTCATGCAATTCTTTCATTTATTTACTAGTAATCACGTAGTAACTCATTGTCAAACCAAATGAAACAATAACAACATCCTCGAAAAGCATGAACTTCACAGAAATGAATAACTAATAAATAATAATGCAATGTGCCGAATAACATGTTTTAATGAAATCATCTGTTTAAGAAAGAAATATTGGGAAAGCCTGCGACACATATCGATATTCAATGTAACACAACGACTGATTATCTGCGGTTTTGCATTTGCAAGAAATAATGTTGGGAAAGAACATTTGAATATGACTGCTTGAAATTAGACTACAAAGAATTAAACGATGATTCAAAGCCAGTCAGTTTGTGCATTAACATTGTATGTTAATGAGAACATCGAAAGTGTTCAGTTTATTGTGCTTTTCAATACTCGCTCAGTACTCGGAAATATTGAAGAGAGATTCGTGAGAGTCGTTTTCCATTCAAATTTCGTTTGAAGATTATTGTCTGAAGAAATCATATTACGTCCAGTTATTCATTGAAACTGAACTCTGAACAATAACAAACGTGTTATTGTGGTCACTTATTTACATTTTCGTGCATTCTAACATAAGTTACAAATCGAAAGCACTGCAAACATGCAATGAAAATGCATCATCCTGATGTATTATATAGTACTTACAAATGTCCATTGGGAGTAATAATTTTCATAGTTGTGTGTTAACAGCGATAATGTGCCAACCAGTGTACAATTAGTTAGATGAATCACTTTTCATCAATGACAACTGATAACTTAATTATTTTGGAACATATGTAACTGTGCTCCATTGGCATGTTCTGTAATAATGTCAATGTAATGGTCAATTGAATGCTGGATTATCGATTTCTGGTAGGAAGACGAATGAGTGAACTAACACAGAGTTAGCTTCACTCAATTGTGGATTTGTAGGATTACCATTTGTAGGTGTGTGTGTGTGTGTGCGAAAATGATTAATTAAGTTCGAAAATGTCCACATAAGACACATTGTGCGAAATGTAGTCGTAGTTGTGACGGAACTCATTATCAGTAGATCTAGTTACAGAACAATATAGTTTTCATAATAATAATAATTAAAATAATAATAGAAATAATAATAATAATATTCTTATTTATTAAACCAATAATCGGTGATATTTTGATAGAAAGATATGCATGATTCATAGAATTACCTTTAGCCGAGTTCTTCACTTGTCCTTCTGAATTGAATAAATTGAAAGTGACACTGGAAAGATGTACTTAGTATTGGACTGTCCACCAATACTTAGCAACCATTTCGCCGTGGCATAAAGACTTAGGACATTTAGGTTTCGCTAAGAACGGCAAATTATTAAACTACTGACCCAATTTCCAACAGTTGATATATTCACTTCGGTCGATACGCGATATTGTAACGGGATCTATGAGAAATGACGCAGAAACAAAAAAAATTAATAAAGCAAAAAGTACAACAAAGAAAACGGACTAAAACCCATAGATGAATTAGAAATTATAATTAACAGAAATTACGTCATTAATAATATTTAACGGTCTAATAAAATTCATATTAGCGTGTAATCTACAATAAAGTAATAATGAGAGCGAAAAATGTATCGATTGATGAAACATTTTACCATTTTATTGAGTTAACAATGTCACCATGATAATAAATTTACTTCCAATCGATTGTCTTTTGCCTTTCCTTCTTCTGTCTGCAATGGTAATCAAGTTTATACGATCATTAATAATACTGAGATATTTATTTATATGATGATGATGATGATGAAATTCGGGCTCTGACATATTATTCACATGTGTAAGAATTACAGTAATGTGGGTCAGATTATTACGGCTATATATGTAGGATAGATGCATGGAAATGCTATTGATTCGCTAGTTGATTTAGTTGAGTAAATGTATGCCTATGAGATATATATGCAAGACATCTAACTCGTGAACAAACTAAGTAAATTGAGTGATGATTCCGCCTGTATTCTAAATATCGTCTGTCTTATATTTATATGACATGTCAAATATGTCGTAAATAGTTGCATGAGAATGATAATATGAAGTCGAGCACAAACACAACGTGTACAATATTAATGCATGCTTCATTGGAACACACAATTCTACCAAGTTGATTGTGTCATTCTAATGAAGAGAGTGAAGAACAATTTCCAACTACATTTCTCTGTGTTGGAATGGTTGATTCCTCTTTCCATATATAAATCATAACTTTTATCAACCTAACAGTAATGGAGGAACAATATTCTATTAAATTTTTAGTGAATATGAGTTAATTGTTTACTTGTATTACTGTATCTCGTTTTTGTTTCCGATGATTCTTTAATGTGTGAAACAATATTTCATGGAGAACGATTTAAATGATCCTAGACAAAAGTCCATTCCAAACGACAAATACTCTAGTTATTCTTATGTAAATTTCATCTTGTTAGTACATTTACCTTGATTGGTTAGCTTCTTTCCTCCTCTTTTACCTTCTACAAATTAAACATTATCGTGATTGTTGGCTAGCAGTTATATGTCATGTAAATCAAAATGTGTTTTGGTTGACTGTCATTTTATTTTTTTTATTTTGAATTTAATTTTACTAATTGATGCAGATTAGATAAGTTTACAATCTGGGACTGACTTGTTAGCTGTTTAGTGCTAGTTTATGAAGACTCTGACACTATCCAGTGCTTTCTAATTTGCATCGTATTTTAAGTTCAGAATATTTCGTCATACCGAGTTAAAGTATTACTGTCTCTAGAGCTGACATTTAAAATCATTATGAAATTATTAAATTGGCGAAGTAAATCCCGAAACTAATGATTAAAGCTGTGACAACTTTAATGCCATTATGTCTAGTTCGAGGTAGTCATTGGCACTACAGAGGATTTACATACTAGAATGAAATGGCTGTCCTTGGTCATCTGACATTCAGAGGCTGTT